>BGPT01002811.1:21616-48096 GCA_003297045.1 Symbiodinium sp. clade C Y103 | reverse complement strand
CGGCCAAGGGACACCAAGATGCGGCTGCTTCGTGGCATCTTTCCCAATGCTGCACGAACGACCCGGCTCTGATGGACAAGGCTAGCGCTTTTCTGATCCAAAATGAGCCAACCAGACATTGCAGTACTTTTTTTTGGCTGTCCGATTTTGCCAGGATCCACCAATCCACATCCGACNTGAGCCAACCAGACATTGCAGTACTTTTTTTTGGCTGTCCGATTTTGCCAGGATCCACCAATCCACATCCGACTGCTTGGGCATACTGATCACTCAACTCAGGATGCAATCTGGTGATGCTTCTGAAAATTTGGAATTCGCCCATGACCAACTCAACTTACCAACACTTACCCACACATGCTGTCACAACGCTGCCGCGTCTTTTCCGCTCACTGCAGCTGGTCTGACCCTGAATTAGAACCTCAGGGCAGACTGAAACTTGTGCCACGTGAGCCGTACAATGTTTGCCCCTGGCCTTTGAGCTAAAGCAGGGCACTTATGTGTACCTCAATTTGGCTATGGCGCGACATGCAGGGGGTCCCATGAGAAGCGGGTAGTTGATGGTAGTTGGTCAGTTGGTGTGTTTAACTGTTTAACCTTCAAGAAAACATCAGCCATAGCCTTGTGGATTCGGAACATCTGCGGACGCGAGACATTGTCGCATCCGCTCAGCCCCATTGTCATCCTGAGTAGCCGGAGTCCTTGCATATGATCCGGTGGCCCCCGCTGGCCTGGATACACTGACACTCACCAGCACCGGAGCTGCCTTTGAAATCCTCCAAATTGCCATTGATTTCGACTAGGCCTTCAGCTGTCACACAAGCCACGCGACAAGTGACCGCATCGATCACTGGTGCAACACCATTCTTGCTGAAGCTGCTGCATTCAGGATAGGTTGTCTCATCTCCGCACCCGAGCAAAGCCATCAAGCACGCAGCAGCCATGGCCATGACCATGCAACGGGACCAGCGCATGATGGACATGAAACGCCTCTAGTTTTGGCCAGCTGAGATGCTATTGCGCAGCTCTTTGCTCCTTGAACTCAAATGACCGAAAGCTGCGGGTGTGCATCTACAATTCATGTGAGCGCTGACAAGAAAAACCATAGCATGTTTGAGAAGCTTGAGGCTTAAGACAACGTTTCAAACCCATCAGGATTGTCTCTGCAGATTGCCGTATCTCCAAGTGTCCAACTATTCCATTACGACTGGGACCACTAGGAATCTAATAGGTGAAAAAATGGGCGGCCATTGAAACAGCCGCAAATCATATCACCATGGGGCGTGCGGCGCGAGTCTCGTGACACGACCACGCCGCTGCCCCACCAAAACCATGCCGGGGATCAGTTGACTTATCGCTGCTTCACCTGTCAAAACAACATTGGGCAACATCGATGCACGTCAAAAGTTGGGTGCCCTATGGACATGGGATGGTCAATGTTAGAAATGACCAAAACATACCAAAACTATTTTTGTTGTGGCATGCGCATATGGCAAAGATCAACAACTCACATCTGTGACACCTCTTCCCCCTGCGACAAGCATTGTGTGCGTTCCCTTCAATATCATGTTCATCCCCTCCTTTGATCACTTAAATGCAGAACACCGCTGTAATCACAGCTCCAAAAATCAACCATTGGACCATCGGTGCCACAAATGTCATCATCCACGCACGGGGTTTTCCATAATCATCCCATATCATTGCATATCGACAGGATGAATACACATATATCCAGAGGGAACTCCGAGAACAAACAGATCCACGTGTCGCTTTGCTTTTCCTCCAAAGTAGCGATTGTTGAGCTGGATGATCTGCATCTCCCCCATCAACTAATGGTTTTGTGATGGTTGAATCTAAATGTTTGATCGCGAAATCACCCTTTCCAAATGGTTAAACAGCTAAATCACCCATCGAGATTGGTGAATCAGAGTGCCTAATGGTTGAACCAGCCCTTTTGATGGTTACATCTCCTTAGTTTTGGGGGGTCTACAAAGCAAAGCAGGCCATGTTGGCGCCTGGGGACCACCGAAGGTCACCTCGATGTTGGCCAAGGCTGTGTCCCAGTTCACCTCGCCACGTGATTAATCGCAGCAAAGGGATAGAAAACTTAGAAAACCTTCATGAGTTGTCACTGTTTTTTTTATGGTAAGGTGTTACGTCTCCATCTTTCTGACTTTTTTTGGGGCGTTGCTTCACCATGCACAAAAAAACTTACGATTACCAGTGACTTGCAGTCATCTTCTTGGCAGGGTATTCTATTAGGTGGAAATATCTGGAAATTGTCCAACTGATTAGATAGAACTCAAGACAATTATTCAGAGCAAGTTGGATAATTTCCTGAAAAAATCTGGAAGTCTTCAAAGATCGTTGGGATTTGGCACTTGGCAAAATCATGCTACCCCAAAAATCTGATGGTTTCTCATCATTGCCGCCATTGCCCCTAAAAAAATTGCCATTTTTGGGAGAGATCCCCTATTTCTGGACACAACCACTGCACCTTCTGGAAGAGCTCGTCCACGTTGCTCTGCTTGGCCACCAGGATGGCACGCTTGCCGTAGGGCACGGACTTGAAGAGCTCCACGGCCAGGCCTAGTGGGAAGAAATGGGACCATCAAGATAAGTCGGCCATTTTGGGGGGATGAACTATCCATGTCTACCGGCCCATCCCTGGCCTTTTTTCCGCCACGCAACCCTCAGGCAATTGGAAAAAAAGTGGTCAAGTGAAATTGATGGACCTTTTTCGGCAAGCTACAGAAGCAGGAAATATTGCCAGGATCAACTGGTTCTAGCCCCTTGCAAACCTTTTCATATCTAAACATCAACTCATGGTTCAGGCCTCCAGGGCTCATCTCAGCCGCAAGCCACACCCAGCCCTTGCCATCATCCTCCACCTACGGAAATAGATGCACCAATGAAATCCAGTGAACCATTTGGCCTTTGGCTAATTCAGTGAGCGAAAATTCTGACAGACCCACACCTTCTGGGTCTCATCCACGCCATAGCCCACACCACCCTTGGTCACGAACCTCGGACATCAATTGGTTTGGACTTGGATGGTGATTGCCGGTTTGTCATCGATGGCTCGGTCCTAATTGATGGTGTGTCTGAAAATAAGGTACGCCAAAATGCGATGGTTTGTCATCAATGTCCCTGTTGGAATAGCCAGGCGCACCGCACCGCCATGTTTTACACTCCAAGGCGCATTGGGTTGGCCATCTGCTCCTTCAACTTGGCAACACCCACGGCAATGTCCTGTCAAAGTGAAGGAATTCTTGGAGATCGGGGAAGCAAATTCAGACTTCGACAACTTGGCCAAAACATCATCCCCTGCCTTCTTGCCGATGTTGCCTGGAGGTGGTCCCTTCCAGAGCCCGGAGTAGCGCTTGAAGCCCTGCGGAGTGAAGTCACCGTGGAAGAACTTCACGATGAGCTCGGACAGCACGGTTCCCTGGCAGGAAGCACTTTTGAGTGCTGCAGGCCTCTAGGTGTGGGCTGACCCCGATGTCAAGAAAATCCTTTGAATTCCAATTTGTTGCGGATGTATCAAACCCTTCCGGAACATTAAAAGAAAGACACACGGCCTTTGGTGGATCACCGCCAGCACCAGTAAGCAGGCTGTTGTAGAAGTTTTGAATGTCTGCGTCACCTCAAGTGTTTGTTCTGTGTTTCGGCTCATTTGATCACAACTTGAAGCCAAAGGGAAGGAAACAAAAGCTAGTTGGGAAAAGAGAGATGTGTGTTGAAAAGAATATGTGGCATACCATTGATGTTTCTGACACGCTAGCAGCAGTGTGTCATGATGCTAGCTCGCATGCGCCATAAACATTCCACAACCCTCCCCCTGACATCCTAGCACACCAGCGTCAACATTACGCCCCTAGCATCCTACTTGCCAAATACAAAGTGCCCCAACCGAAGGCGCTTCGGTTGAACCACTTTGCGACCATCTGATTGAACCTCTTTCCCTCGGCCTTTCCTTCCTTGCTCCTGTCCATGACATGTTCTATATGTTATGTAAGTTATATATTTATGTGACTATGATGAGTAAATCTAAGTATCTCCATCTGCCTAGCGACATATCGATACTTCTAGAATCTAAATGTAAAACTATATATAAACATATCCGCCATTAAATGACACAGTCTTAGAATATGGTAACTTCAGTGCATACATCCATCGAACAAGAAATGCGTGGGAATCTTAAGATGTGCATCTTCTATTCCTCGCCACGACCGGGTAATATCTTCACGCAGACCTCTTCAGGAAAGAGGAATGCAAGATCCACGTGGTTGTTCTCTCATAACATTAAACTATATTACATTATCCTTATCTTTACATGTACATTTCTTTACATAGTGTGACTATATAAATATTGGGTTGGATTACATAAGATTGCATTAAATAAGAGTGGACTGCGTTGGATTGGATTACATTACATGAGATTGGTTTACAGTAGATTGCATTACATTGCGGCGCATTACACTCACAGCACTGACGCTGAATATTATGTGTGTGTGCGCGGACATGCGAAAGCGTGGTCACAGATGAGACCCCGCGGGATGGACGCAGCGGGGTTTGAGCCCGCGGAGGGGGGGGGGGGTACAGGTTCGAGATGAAAAATCATTTGCAGCCAGGGGGCCCCAAAACCAGTTCGGCATGAAAATCATACGAGCTGCATCCAGCCTCCCGGCAATACATTGCTAAAGCAAATCCAACTCCAGCCAGCAAGCTAGCTTTCGTAGTGATGAGAAAATGAGACAAACACAATGGACGCCAAGATCCACAACGTTGTGTTCTGTTACATTACAAAGATCCGTTCTTTGGCTGCAAGAATCGTGCGCGACTTTTTTCGCGCCTGTCGTTCAGCATGCTTTACATCTGTACATTTTTTGGATGGACAGGTGGATGGGTCCAGATTAACATCAAACAATCCACAAGATTGCAACTCTCCGATGACACTTTGGGAGATCAATCAAAACACGGCGGCTATTTTTCTAGGATCCTGGAATGTGCCTCCTTTTCGCTGAAGAGCTCGTACCACATCGAAGTGCCGGTATAGGCTGCCGGCATCTCCTTGGCCAAGCGCAAGGAGTGCACAGGTCGCGGCCGGTGATGGTTTCTTGCGTTGCACGTCCGATTCCCTTCCTTGTAGGTCTCCCAGTGGCGACAGTAATCGTCACAATCACAGGCGTGCAGGGCCAGTTCCAAATCTGGACATTCAAATGTATCAAGCAAGCCATGCCATGCCACGAGGCGTCAGGATTGCCCCCATGCTTCAATAGTATCTCATCTCCGCAATCTCTGCTATAGGGAGTTCTTCCTGGCCAAAATGGTTGGATACTGCCAACGGGCAATTGCAGGTGGGATGGAAATGCCACCCACTTTGCCAAATTCACGAATGCTGAACAGCAGCGGTGTGGAGCCAGGCCCCATGCTCCAATAGTGTCTCTGTAATCTCCGCCATGCATGGTATCATGCAATTCAAGCAGCGCTCCGCAATTTCCTCTGATGCTGACGCAACCGCCGAAACGAATAAGGTGAAATCTTCTGTCAAATTCATGAAAAGCGATCAGCAGCGGTGTGGAAGCATCTAGGGATTTGGCAATAGGACCGGCCCTATGCAGCAATAATGTCTTTGCAATCTTGCTATCCTCCTCCTTGCCATATTGTTTTCACCTTTCACAAGCGAAAATCAGCGGTGCGGTGCCATAGGGGGATTTCTTGGTCACCGAGGCCCCGAAATTCTGCAACAAGTTCACCTGCTCTAAATGGCACCACATTTTGTTGCTGATGGCCAGCTGCAGAAAGTTCCAACCTTCAAAGTTGAAATCCACTTCACCGTTGCAGTTGCAAATGGCATCTACTGTATCGCCTCCTCCAAAACAGTCTGGAATGCGACGATAAGTCAAGCCCTCCAACACTTCCCGGCTGCGTTGCAGGACCTCTTCATAGTTGGTCACCTGAATGGGACCTCCACCAGTCGCCCATGATCCTTGAGCTTACCCGCTCTCAAAATCTTGGCGCCATGCAGCAACCGCAGCTTCCACAGTGGAACTCCCAAGCCGATCACTCACCTGGTGCAATGGATCAAGCACCCAGATTAAAACGTGGGTTTGGAAAATTGCAAGGACATGCAACTGAACTGTTTTGGCACTCGAGGTTGAGCCACTGTAGAAAGGATTCGGAAACACATGTTGTGCTTCACAAACTGTGCTTTGTGCTTGTGGACACTTCTCGATTTGCGCGCGTCATCCTTGCAAAGGGGGTCATGCTATGACTGAAATGTCTGACACCCGCCTTGAAATCTTGCTGATACGAGGCTAGATTTCCTTCTCTAACTTCTAATCCTCTGTCCATGGCATGAAGTTTGTTTCACCAGAGCAAACATGGCTCTGCTAAATAAACCGCTGCTCAACAAAGGTTCCCCAGCTTTCCATATACATGCCACGGGTGAAGATATCGTTAAACACTGTGAAACCATGGCGTTCACTCCTGGTCCACCAGGCTGGGTAATCCCAGATCATGTCTGGCTGGCCAGGATACAGACTGGACAAATGAACTTTCAGGTAGTCCTTGAAAGTCACCTGATCAAACAAAGCTACTTCCTGCATTTGCAAGGCTCTATCCCTCTCAGTCCTTGGAAGATGGCCCATGATCTCGTCCATGTCGTCCCAGTCCACGCCAAGAAGCGGCAATGTAGGAGGCTCGTGATCACTGTGAGGTGATCCAACAGGTATTTTGTTGCACTTTCTGATTGTCCACGATCTCCTCTTGGAGCTTCCATTGCTTCACGGCTGCCCCTTGATCCAGCTCCACCACGAACCGTTGGAGTCATTGGCGGTACCATGCTGCCACTGGAAGTAGGGTGTTCTCCTCCTCATCCACTTTCATATCTTCTTCTTCAGTGCTTTTTCCATCTGACAGGTCGTAGGCATTCATGCGGTCAATCTCTGAAAAACCATGACGTCCTTTTGCGCCTGTCCAACTTGACAAACCTTGCCATGCCACCTTCGACTTCTCTGAAGTATTCTTCTCCAGATTCTGCATCATCAACGTCTGCAGCACACGGAACTGACGTAGCTCATGTCGTTCCGTCCCGCGGGCATCAATGAAACCAATCTCACGTTGATGGAAACCAACCTGGTCTGCTCCCCAATGCAGGACCTTTGCCATCTCGATCTTGTGGGCCCTTGACGTAGTAGCCAGCCACAATGCCCACCAGGAAGAATGTTAGGGTATACATCAAAAAGCCCTATAAGAATTCCATGAAGAGCTCGATGTAGGTGTAGCTTCGAACCATCACCTCATAGCTCACATCAGGGAGAGAATGGTCAGAGCTTTGAGCAAAGGGTTCGAAAGTTGCATTGAGAACGCTTCTGCACCATTGGAGATTGAGTTCAGGACCACCTGTCGCACCAGCTTCAGGCTCTGGCCAATGTACTGTTCTGTATGTAGATGTTGAACTCATGCTCACCTGTTGGGACATAGGCCTTCGTGCTGGGGTCATACTCCACAAGGCCGAGGCCAGCTTCTGCCACATTCAAGACGGTTGCCACGCCATCCATCTCAAGGTCACCAGACTTGACCTTCTGCTGCAACCATAGGTACTTGGCATCTATGTGCTTCATTCTGCCAACCCCTAATTGTTGTTATGAGAATGCTCGACAGCATGATGAGTGTGCCACGATCTTGGCAGTCGTCTCTTTCTTCACCACGAAGCTCCAAAGCCTTGCCACATAGAGCTTCACCACCACCACTGACTGCAGAGAGAAACTCGCTTTCACAGCTACTCACTGCAATACTTTCCCATGATGTCACCAGCCCGTTGTTCAAGAAGATGAGAGCAGATGACACCGAATGTCGTCTCCTTGAAGGTGAAGACTTGTGGCCAGCCCAGTCTGCATAAGTGAAGACTTCCACCAGCTCACCATAGGGCTCATCCAGGGATTCTGACCGTCCCCTCACTTCATCCAACTGCCAGGAACATTGTAGGCCACGAGGATTCCCAGGTCGGGCGTTCCCTTCAGGTCCAAGATGAGGTGCTTGACACCACGCTCAGCTGCCAGTGTTGGTTTGGACATGTATATACTGGCTCAAATGCCGCACACCATTTTGAAGATCAACTTGATCTTGGCTGAGGTATAGTAATGTACCCATAGCCGATCTAAACCTGTGTTTTCCAGCTTGATCCAGCTCCTGAGAATCATAGTGTTCTCCGGCTTTCGCGCTTGAAGCCCATAGAGGTTGATGAGCTCCTCTGTGTATTTCTCGTGGGGGCTAATCACGATCCCCGCCTTGGTGAAATAGCGGCGTTTCTTCAGAAACCTGATTGGCTCATGATCATCCTGATCTGCTGAAGGCAGGACGTCACCTCCTTGAAGGGTGCACTTCTTCTTGAGCTCCTCCAAGAGCCATTCCAAATCACGTCTTTCACCACAGAGAACCAAGTCATCCACATGAGAACAGAGGATGGCCTTGCGGGTTTTGTGCCTGAACAGGCTAGGTAGGAGCCACGTAGTTTCAAAGCCCACCTCCTCCAAGTGCTCCATGAGAAACTCATAGAAACATGCTGCCGCATTTCTCTGTCCAGGCAGACACTTTTCCAACACCCAGCATCTAGTGTTGCTATCATCGCTCCACCAGCTAGGCTTCTCCACCAAGTTTGTCTCACGCTGTGGCACTTGTAGAAATGCATCACCGATGTCCACAAATGCAAGCCCCAGTATACAGTGAATCAGGAGGAACAGCCTTGCACCAATTCCAGATGTAGGTGCAAAAGGTTGAAGCAGACCCTTTGTCAGAGCCCTTGAACTGTCGGGCAACAAAACGACATCGTCTCTCCCACCGTTGCTCTCTAAAGAGCCAGTCCACCACACTTCTCGTGCTCAAGACCACTCCCTCTTGTAGATCTTCTTCTGTTGGATCTTTGATTACATTCATCTCAAGGAGTCGCGTGATCTCTTCGTACCCTGCTGCTGCATCTAGTGCTTCCAGCTCTTCTGCAGACATCTGCGGAGGTCGACCCTCATCAGCTGGGCTATCATCATCCTCCTCCAAGCGGACCACCATATCCTCTGGCTCAATGTAGTCAGCCACGTCGTTCTCCCAGACTAAATCATCATGTTCACCAACATCCAAAACTTGTTGGCTGTTCCCAGAAAATTGAGGGGGGTATAGACTCCCAGAAGCAGAAGATGGGCTTGCTTGTGGACTCATTCTTGGAGTTTTTGTTGAAGGTTCAGCCGCAGCACTGTTGTCCACCAAAGGCTCTCCTTCAAGGTTTTCAGCCGTATCTGCATGTCGTCCAGACTTGTTTGGAGGAAAGTCCACAGGGCCAGCTTCACGCTTGCCCACATCAAAGTCAGCCATCAATGTCACGCATCATAGTCGATAGGCTCTTCAGGAACTGTGGGATGTCTCTCAGCCACAGGCTTGGCTGTAGTAGGCGCACCAAACTGCAAGTTGTTCAGATTGGCTCTCCTTGACAAGACTTTCTGGTAGGGCTTCTCCTGCACCATGAAGAGCCATGTTCCACGCCAAGGATCACTAAGGCGCCTGATAGCTTTGCCTCTCACCACACCATTGGGGAAGTTGCCGCCACATGGAGATCATCGCCATGCATCAGTCTTTGTCAGCCAGGAACCCATTTTGGTCCCATTTTCACACTGGGCCCCTTTCTCCAAATGAAGCCACCTTGCCAGAGTATCGTCGACCAAACACCAGCTCAAATGGGCTCATCCTGGTCGTAGTGTGGTTGTAGAACCTGTTCAACGTCCAAGCAGCGTGGATGAAGGACCAAGGCCATAGACCATGGTCACCGGGCGTTCAATGCCACATTGTAGAGCTCTGCTTCCTCAAGGTCTGAATGACCCGCGTGCGTCCTTTGTCTCCTGGTCTGGAGTGTGTCACAACAGAAATTTCATCGATGGCTCAGCATCACTGATGGACTCCACCTTGTCCATGTAGTTGAGAGTCATGGAGAATCGAACAAGGTGCTCTGCTTGGCCACGTATGTTGTTGCCTTTGGAGGGAAGAGGCAACACTGACACCATCTTGCTTTCACAATCAATGGCCACCAACACAGGTGACACCTTGTCAGACTCCTCAACCTTGGAAAAGCAGTAGTCAAGCTGAATGCTTGGGATCGATCTTCGATCTTCAGCTCCTGGTTCAAGTGGATCGATCTTGCCTGCCTTCGCATGAAACACAGTAGGGACACCAGGGCTGATATAGGAGGTGTGAAAATTCATGGAAGGTCACCTCCTCATCAGTTGAAACTCTGGTGGAAGTCTGGGCACTGATTGCCCAACCAATCCACGTTGCCACTGATCTTGCTTGTGAAGTCGATTGGCATCTTGGAACGTTTGTTCATGCTCCATAGTTTGAGCTCTCTAGTTGATACGATGCAAGGAAGTCAGCTGCAGCTTTGAGCAAAGCCATACTGCTGTTGTGGAAGATGGTGTCTCCATTCACCACCAAGGAGTCCTTGTTCTCAAATTTCCAAGTGAGCGCAGGAACTGCTGCATCATCAGCAGGTTGTGGATCTGCCTGGGCCATCTCCTCAGGTTTCAGGCCATCTTGAATCTCCATGCAAATTCCAAGCTCCTCAGGAAAAAGAAATGGTTCAACTTGTGCTCCACCAACTTCGGCCATCTCTTGTTGACCAACCACTCCAACAACCTCCGTTGGTTCACCCTTCTTTTGCAGCATGGTGAGGACCATTGTTGGCTGGCTGAACTCCTCAATCCCACCATTAAAATCATCCTCCAGATAGTACTGGTTGCAGAACTCCACAAGTTCCCAGGAGAAATCATCACGTTGAATTGCAATAGAACGCAGAGGCCACTCATGTCGAGAGTAGGAAATCCCAGGATTCAAGTAATTCTTGGAGTCAGGCATAATAATGATGGGATTCACAGCACGTGTTGTTTTCCAACCTCGTCGATGTATGCGTTCCCACATCTCCTCATGAGGTGTGATGACCACTTGGATTGCCATCATGTCATTTTCATCTTTCACCACCTCATGCTCGGGCTCACACCTGGGTGTTGTTGATCTCCTGGAAGATGAAGAGCTTGCACCAGCAGCTTCAGAAACTTCATGAGCACTCACCACACGAATGCTGGCATAGACAGCAAGTGAGTTGCGTTTGAACTGGAGTGGGATTGCTGCATCACCATCAGCGGAAATTAGATTCACCTTGGCACCAGCTGTGTCACCAGGAACAAGACTCCATCCCCTATGCAGCAAACGTCCCAAGGAAATCAGACGGCTTTGGACTGAGGCCACAATGAAGTCGTCCTCAATGGCAACCAAATCGTAGCTGAGGCTCACACTCCACACGCGCAGAACGTCGTCCACATATCTTCACACGTTCACCTTGAGCATCTTCAAGGATCGTGTGGCCACCTGGTTTCTCTGTGCCACATCCACTGAGATGGTAAGGAAGAAGGCTGATGTCGGCACCTGAGTCTCCTTGGAGTTCTTGAAACCCTGGTACCAATCCAGGCCAGGCTGAAAGTCATGGTACCAATCCATGAGTGGGTCAGCCCTCCATGCATGATCACATTGATCATCATCATCTCCATCAAGCCTGAAACATGCAGTCAAGCGCTGAGCTGCCACCATCCTCACAGACCATTTTTCAAGCTCCTCTTCCACGTCACTTCTGAGTTCATAGATCTGAGGGTACTTTGCTGGTGGTGTTGCAACGTGATACATCTTCACCAGCCTCACAACTTTGGATCCTGAAGACAGGGGTTGTGAGGTAGTTGATGTGGTGCTGGTTCTTCTCGTTGAAGTTGATCCAACAGTGGATGAAGCATCCAAAGGTGCCTGAGCTTCACCATTGCGGGCACTGTTCACCTGGATCACGTTGTTTTTCAATGGGCAGTCATTGCCCCAATGGCCATACTGACCACATAGTCGGCAAACATTGTTGTTGCTGGCTCCACCACCATAGCCCTTACCTTTCTGGTACTTGCCTTTGTTCTTCCCTTTGCCACCTTTCTTGCCTTTCTTCTTCGACTTGCCTTTTCGAACACCTTTGGATCCTCCGCCGCTTTTGCCACCATAGGAAAGGCCAAACCGGCTTCCTTTCTTGCCCTTGGAGTTGTTCTTGCTTTTGCCTTTGCCCTTGCGTCCAAACCGGACTGCATTAACTTCCATTGGAGCAGGCCCTTGGAAGCTTGTTGGGCTCTGAGACATCGGATGGTTCAAGTGACGACCATGAAGAGCGCACCTAATGTTTTAGGTTATCTAGACCAGCATGTCATACCCAAAGACCATGTTGTGCAGGTAGGAATGCAAGCACATGCTAAAAGGCTGTGAAAAGATTTCATCAGAGACTCATGCAGTGACCATGTAGAGCTCTGCAAAGCCGAGGTACGAATCTCTTGAGGGTTCCAAATCCCGCCTGACGGCAGCATCCATGTCGAGGGGTTCCAACCCACCCTGATTCACAGCATTTCTCCTGCCACAAGCATCCGAGTCACTACTGAACTCCTTGAAGTCCCAGTAGGCCACCAGCGCCTGTTCAAAGGCGTTATCATCATCAGCACAGGCAAACTGGCCGTACGTCTCTTCAGGGTCATAGGGCACCCTGCAACATCACCTTGAACTGCTTCAGAAGGAGGAAGGTGACGACCATGAAGAGCGCACCTGATGTTATAGGTTATCTAGACCAGCATGTCATACCCAAAGACCATGTTGTGCAGGTAAGAATGCAAGCACATGCTAAAAGGCTGTGAAAAGATTTCATCAGAGACTCATGCAGTGACCATGTAGAGCTTTGCAAAGCCGAGGTACGAATCCCTTGAGGGTTCCACATCCCGCCTGACGGCAGCATCCATGTTGAGGGGTTCCAACCCGCCCTGATTCACAGCATTTCTCCTGCCACAAGCATCCACCTGAGTCACTATACTGAACTCCTTGAAGTCCCAATACGCCACCAGCCCCTGTTCAAACGCGTTATCATCATCAGCATAGGGCACCCTGCAACATCACGGTGACGACCATGAAGAGCGCACCTGATGTTATAGGTTATCTAGACCAGCATGTCATACCCAAAGACCATGTTGTGCAGGTAAGAATGCAAGCACATGCAGTGACCATGTAGAGCTCTGCAAAGCCGAGGTACGAATCCCTTGAAGGGTTCCACATCCCGCCTGACGGCAGCATCCATGTCGAGGGGTTCCAACCCGCCCTGATTCACAGCATTTCTCCTGCCACAAGCATCCACCTGAGTCACTACTGAACTCCCTGAAGTCCCAGTAGGCCACCAGCGCCTGTTCAAAGGCGTTATCATCATCAGCACAGGCAAACTGGTCGTCGGTCTCTTCAGGGTCATAGGGCTGGTCATCCATCACATGGGTCCTCAGCGCATCATTGGGCTCATTCCCCATATGGTAAGGCGCCACAGCTGTCATCATAGTGGAAACCTCTACCATCTCCAATTGATGGTGGTGTAGCCGTAGCCAGTCGTCATCTCTTGGCCATACAACCAAGGGCGCCACCACCAACGCCAAGGTTGTCCACATCACTGCCCTGGAGGGCTCCACTGCCATGCAAAGAAATGGAGCGGCGCAACTGAACTGTTTTAGCACTCGAGGTTGAGCCATTCGGAAACACATGTTGTGCTTCACAGACTGTGCTTTGTGCTTGTGGACACTTCTCGATTTGCGCGCGTCATCCTTGCAAAGGGGGTCATGCTATGACTGAAGTGTCTGACAAAAATCATGTTCCCCAATCCAATGGATGATTTTTTGGGGTAAACCCCATTCTTTGCCAAACCGTGACAAACCCACCTTCTGCCGCAGCGCCAAGATGGTGTCATCGCACAAAAGTGTCACCGGAAACTCTTGGCCCGACAGCTCGGTCACGCGCACGAGCACTTCGCCGAGAGGCATCTTCCCGCCACGCGTGCTGTCTCGAGCCAATTTCTGTGATTTGGTCATTTTCTGCCGCAAATCAACCCATTTTAAGCCTTGATTTGAACCATTCAAGAACTGGCTATAATCATGCGACAGTGTTGCCTTTATTCCCGTACACTTCAAGAATGTTAAAGCCATCGGTCGACCTCCAACCACACCCATAGACTCATGTAGCTGTATTCGTTTCGCCACTGTATCCAAGGTGCTGATATCATATTCGCCGCCACCACGAGCGTTCAGAACCACTGATTGAGGTCGGGACCTAAGTTTTTGTTGTCTGCAAGAATCCCTTGTGGTGGTACATACCGTACATAGGTATAGTTGGACCATCGCCAATTTATTTAAAACAAAACGTAAGAACGAAAAGGGAAGAATTACATGTGTATGTATGTATGTATGTATGTATGTATGTATGTATGTATGTATGTATGTATATATATATATATTAAATAATATATATATATATATATAACATACATATAATATCTATATATATATATAAGTCAAAGAGTGAGTTGGTTTTGTTACTCAATATGTGTTTTGATTGCAACTGATGGTTCACCATGGGTAAAAATGAATCCATAATTGATAATTAGTCATGAGTCACAACTACTTCAAAATAGAGACCAATGGGTTGGGGTTGCATCAACATTTTGGGATGGACGTAGTCTGGATACGTTTTGATCATAATTTGGAAAGAGTCGATTCTAACCATTTGTAGTTGTCTTCCCTGCGTTGCGATAATCAACATCGGGGTGCATATTTCTGAAAAGTGACACATCCATGGCGAATCTTTTAAAATGGAAAGCGAAATATGGTAAAATCGTTTGGGTGTCCCAGAAACAGATGGAAAAAAAAATAAGAAAACCCCAACCATCCAAACAATCATGGCACTTGGCTGACTTGTCGCCACCAAGATGCGTCACGGGGGCACCCACGAAGGTGGAGGCCAACCGGGTGAGGCAGAAAGCGCCAAAGCACAGCACAGCAGACCTTGAGAAAAACATGACAAGACTCCAATTGGCAATACGATCCTGCAAACAAGAAACAAAAATACAAAATCATTCAATCCAGACAGAACATTTTTTTCGTGGTTCCTGAATTTCGTTTTCAAAATATTGGTCATGAAATTGTAAGCAATCGCAACCCATTTGCAAAAACCTTGTGATTCTTTTGGCAAAACACCGATGACAAATTTGTTTCGCGATTATTGAAAGAACAACACCCTTTTGAATTACCCAAGCACGTTCAAAACACCGCATCGGATTTGATTTTGTCGCTTGGATTATGTTGTCAAGTTCTGCCCAAGCACACCAAAAAACGGTTTTGACGCACCATGGCCGTCGAATTGCAGTCGGCGATGCTTGGACGAACGTCTTCCCGGAACCCGGCTGCATCAGACAACATGCAATATTTGCATGACATGTATGTACATTGTGTCATTTCAAGCTGCCACAGGGGCCATGGCGACCCATCACTTTGTCATCGACAATGCACCAATGTTCCACCAATACCGACCATATTTTTGTTGAATTTGCTTTCGACTGAATGATGTCGTGTGGTCGATTTCAGAAAAAATAAATCAATTTTCCATCATGCAATTCATTCCCACAAGTTCCAAATGTCGGAAGGAATCAAAACGTGCCGCAAAATCATGACACGAATGTATTGGATCCACTTCCGATCAAATATGCAAATGCTGCAAATGAATTTAAGCAACCACAAAGAAATTACAAACACGCCGCACCCCCAAATTTTTGGATAATCACATGAACATTTTCAATGAAACAAAACAACACACCCTGTCGTTTTTGCCCTTGCATTTGGGTAACCGGATGCGGCCACATTGGGCTGCTGTTGGGGTGAATAAGTTGTTGTAACATGCCACAAATGATCCTTATGATCCTTATATATAGGTTGGGAAGAAAAAACTGAAGAAAAATTACCCAGGCGCGGCCGCAAACAAAACATTGACCCAACATGTGCACATAACACTTGCCTTGTCAACATCTCACGGCCACAACATATCACAACCGGAACATACCCCAACAGGCTACCACCACGGCATACCACCACGACGTATTGCTAACACCACCATCTACTGGAACATGCGGTACTAGTATAGTACTATGGTAACCACCCAAAACCCTCCCATTCTAAAAGGGGGTAAAACCGGGGAAAGTAAACACTCGGTGGAAACCAAAACCAAACCAAGCGTCGTGCGTTCGTTCCGTAAACCCTTCGCTTCTATTAAATTTTCTCCGTATATCTTTCCATTCCATCAATTATATAAACATTCGCATTTACAAAAAATAGATCTCAAACCACACAAAAAACTCTCACAGCACGAAACTGAAGTGACAAAGTACGGCTTCTGCAATGGCTGACGCTCTTTTATATTATTGATCCTTCTTTTTTCTCTCTTTGATTATTTTTCATCAAAAGTTGGTGTTCCCAAAGTCCCTTTGGTTTCTGTTTTTCACAACTGATTCTGGTGTGAAGTTCCGAGCAGTAACCAGCACCGGGGTTTGGGTGGGTGGGACACTTCGGCCTCCAACCCTGTTTTTGATCCACTTTCTTGGCCACCATGTATAACAAATTGAGAAAATTCACAGGTGCACTCAAACCGCTGTTCTTTTTCTACGGGCACCTTCTCTTGAGCCACTGTTTGGGCAACGATCCACACATGATTTGTGCGTGTCATCCTTCACAGGCCATGCTAATCTTCTCTGTATCACCTCATCCACCTGGAGCCTGCTGAATGCAGATGAGTCTGATGGAGTAAATTTCACACCCCACCTTGACTCCATTTCATGCTTATGAATGGAGTCACCATGCAATTTGGCTCCTTACCAAGCCAGCTGTGCTTCGAATTCTGTCTCAAATTTTGCTCCAGAAAAGTGGGTTGAGGGTTTCTCGGCCTTTGTACACTCCTATGCTATGTCTCTCAAAGCCTGCACTTCATTGATCGCTCTGTCGAATGCTTCAATTTCCTCCCAATTTCCTGCTACTTCTGCATTTTCTCGTCGAAACAACAAAGTATGGAGGGCGTTGTTCAGCCTTTGTCGATTGGCCTGAGAAAAAGCCACCATTCTTTCGTAATCATCCACCTCTCGATTTCCATAGTGCACTGTGGCCCACTCATCTGGGTCACTCACCTCATCCATGGTACTACTGAGGTACCGTCGCCTTCTGGCTGAAGGACTTTCCTCCTCCATTTCCTCATCTTCTACTTTTTCTCTTTCAGCACCACGAACCATTGGAACTTCATGTTCGTGTGGTCTGACTCCATTGAGTCTTCCTGCATGTTGATATGCAATTTCACCAATATCATCATCTGGACCAAATGGTTCTCCACCACCTTGAGGGATATCTGGCTCTGCCTGTGGTTCTTCTGCTTGAGGCTCTTCCACTTGCATTTCTTTAGGTTCCAAAAGCGTTGTTGCTGCTCCAATCTGAGTCTGACCAGTCAGGTATTCATCCAAGGTCTCAAAGACTGACTCGATGTCCACCATGAAATCACCTTCCTGACGTTGCTCTCGAAACCTCGCACGCAAATACACAATCTCACATTTCAGAATCCACCAAGCTCAGGCTTGGCAAAATGAACCACCTGTGGCGTTGGCCCATCAACCATGGAGCATTGCGCCTTGCAAAACCCCGCAGAAACTGAAAATGTGCCCAGATCATTGGCCCCCAAAGCAGAAACATCACTGCAAGTGTAATTGTTGCAACACCTGCAATCTGCACCATGAAGAAAGGAATCCATGCAGCTGCCGTGAGGACATAGTAGATCACCATCCATGTCACATTCAACGTCCATTCAACCGTTGTCCACCAGAGCATCTCAACATCACTGATGCCGTCTGAATTGTTGGAAACGTTGACGATGTCCTCTTTGTTATCTGCTTGCACACATCCTTTCAACTGCATGCACATGTTCATTGTCAGACCTGCCATTTGAATCAACCTCACACACTGTTCCTTTGTAGCTCTGTTGATCTTCTTGATCTGCCTCACTGCGCTGTCATCATTCTTCTCATCCTCATTGGGTTGATAAAGTCCAATCAACCTTCCCAGAAAGTTTCCCCTTTCACCTCCAAGCCGCTTCGTGTTGAGATCTCCAGGATTGATTCGAGTGTGGATTTTGTGAACTGTGAAAACTCCACTGCGTAGCAAGTTCTGCAGGAAGAACTGTTTGATCTGAATGTGCTTCAGCCTGCCTGTCCCGGTTCTTCGTATGAGGCCAAGAGCTGAAGAAGAATCCAGAAAGAGTCTCTGCTGCACCTTCTCACTGTTGGTTTCACATGTGTCACCACCTTCGTATGAGGCCAAGAGCTGAAGAAGAATCCAGAAGGAGTCTCTGCTGCACCTTCTCACTGTTGGTTTCACATTTGCCACCACACAAGAACTTGCAAAGTCTCCAGAGGTAAATCCGCCCGCACCGAAAGTGCCGAGGCGTTTTTTGTTGGCACGCATTATCCGTAAGCAATTGCAATAGCTATTAAGCTTTGGCTTGGGGGGGGGGGGCATTTTTGCTCTAGAATCGTGGGTTTTTCCACGTTTTTGACAAGGTCGTGAAATCGACGAAGTTGCCAAACTTGGGCTCAACATGGCCCAACATGGGCCCAACATAGGCCCAACATCCCTCAACATAGGCCCAACATAGGCCCAACATGGGCCCAACATGGCTCAACATGGGCCCAACATGGGCCCAATATGGCTCAACATCGGCCCAGCACGGGCCCAACACGGCCCAACATAGAGCCAACATCGGACCAACATACTCCAACCTTGGAACTCCCAAGCTAACACTCCGGTGCAGGCGGTTGACGTCGCGAAGCGACCAGAATACTCTCCACCATCAATCCATTTGCTGCATGCAACTTGGCTTCACATGACGAAAGAGCCACCGAAGCTTGTGTCCTGCACACTCATCACCAGGGATCCATGCAAGAAAATAACGCCTGAGCTTGTGCTTCGGCGCGTTGACTTGCAATCTGCCCAAGATGAATCACTGAATGCTTCCAATACAAACTGGCTGTCAGCACGAACATCTGGAATTGAAACTTCATCACTCACCAGCACATCATCACTCCAGAAATCGAAGATCGTTTTGCCCTTCTCACTCAACCTGAGCAATACACCATTGGAGTTCCATCCAAATAGGATACAAGGTGCTTCAATGCTGCCATAGCTGTGATGCTCGGTCTTGACATATAAGACGACAATGTCTTCACAGCAAACTGAATGTCAGGCCTGTCCATTGCAACATAGACTGCCAAGCCCAATTCAGATCTGAAAATTGCTGTTTGATCATTGGTCAAGTTCTCGGAATCAAGGGCAAGATCTGCGCTGAATGATTCCAGTGTTGCATGATGAGGCAATCCTTTCTTTCTGCGTCCATTGATTTTGAGGATGGAGATCAGCTTTGGACATAGGTGGCATTTGGTTGAATGAGAATGCCATCCTCTTTGAATGTAATGCGCTTCTTGAGATACATCACCTGCTCACCACTGGCCAGCAAATGGGGCCCATCGATCTTCATCTTCAAATTTGCGCCAACTGTTTGCTTGAACCGTGGCACATCTTCTGGTTTGCAGATCAACAAGATGTCGTCCACATGCACATTGATGAAGACCTTTCTGTTGAGGTCACCATGCCTCATCACCGTAGGTGTACCTGGAAAAGCTTGAAGTCCAGCACCTTCACAAATATGGGCAAAAATGCAAGTGCCATCTCAATGCCGCATTGCGCTGTCCTGGGAGACATTTGAGCAACCTCCAGTGAGTCTCGCTTCTCTGAGTCATTTCACGGACCCACTGAGGAATCTCCACAAACATCACTTCCACCTGGGGTACCATTAAAAACGCATCTGAAATGTCCAGTGCAGTGACCGCCAAATTGTAAATCAATGCAAACACCAACATGCGCACAGCTGAGAATGCTGATGTAGGTGCAAAACTTGTTTCATCTGTGTTGCTAGTTCTGCACTCTCGGGCAACCACTCTGCACCTTCGAATCCAGCTGTCATTTCGGTACCGCCAGTCGAACACCAATGTTGTATCCACAATGTTTGAATTGCTAGCTTCTTCAGGACTGGGTGACACAGATTGAATTACTTCCATCCTGTAGAGTTTGTCCAGCTCATCCAATGTAGCCTGCTCATCCAACTCCTTGAGCTTTTCTGCGCTCACATCTGGAGGTCCTGCGCCCTCTGTCTGTCCTGCAATGTACTCGTCCTCATCCATGTCGGGAAAATCAAATTCTTCCAAGCCAGCATCAAGCATCTCTTCATCATTGTGACAAAACTCACCCTCAGCAATCTGGTTGACATTGCCTTCAACTTTGGCTGCTTTTGCTTTCGGTGCCAATGCAGGATCATCGTCCATCTCCTGAGCTCTCAAACCTTCATTTGCAAGAGGACTGCTGCAAGCATGTTTGTGAGAAGCTGCAGGAATATCAGCATCTTCATCCACCTCAGACAAAGGAGTCACGGGGTGAAATTGCCCCACCTGAGCCAGAAGTTCTGTGTTGGCCTTCTGCATCTGACATATGCTCCAATCCAGCATCTTCCCACGCTTGCGCTTCCACTGATTCCATTGGATCTTGTCATTCTCCTGCTTCTGCTGCATCTATTGGTTCTGAGGCTGAATAGCCATCTGACAGCTCTTGATCCCGCACCGCTTCTGCTTCTTCATCAACTTCCTGAGGAAAAGGGGCTGGAAGTGGAATCACTTTCTGCTTTGACTTGACTTGTCTGTGCCCAAAGAAGTCCATAGGGACATCGGTCATTCCAAGCAGTAGATCAGCGTCCCACTGGTTGGCAATCTTTCTGACTGCTTTGGTGCGGATGATAGGTTATAACCATCTGTTGAGATGAGGCCCATGTCAGCAACATCCTTTCCAAGCCAAGCGCCCCTTCTCCATGCAGGTTTGTACTTTGTGGCCTTTGGGTCCAATCCAAAAACTGTTTGGCCAAAGCTCACAATCTTGCCATTGTACGGTCGTCCCCACAAACTCTGAAATGGGGTTGTTTCAACGTTGCATGTACATTGTATCTGTTGTAGAGCCATGAAGCATGAATTTTAGCCCATTGGATAACCACATGTCCAGAAGGAATGGTCGCCTTGATCTCAGCCTCCACATGGCACAGCAGCGTCTTCTGAAGTCCACGTATGGTGTGAACAAGCCGCTCAGCCACTCCAGTACGTCCCTTGTCATATGACTTGTTGGGACTCACAATTGTACCAAAGCCATTCTTTTCACGGGCAGCTTTGCAGAATGCTACTCCAGCCACAAGCACTGGTTCATTGTCGAAAGCAATCTCTACAGTGCCTTCTCTAACACGGCTGATGAACTTCACCAAAGCTTGGCCCACAGTCTGGGCATTGCGCTGCTTGAGTGGGGCCATTGTCACATAGCGCGACCAAACATCCACAGCCAAAGGGCTACTACTGCACCTTCTTTTCCTGGCTCCATGAAGAAGAACTCACATTGAAATGTTGGGTGTGTGATTTTGTGCTGCACCTTCAGGATCAGGGCCATGAGAATGATGGTTGGCTTTTGCTCGAGTCATTACGCAAAACTTGCACCACGGTTGATATGGTGTATGCGTCAGCTCATGGAGGCTTCTGTCCCTGTCACTAGGCTGTGGAGGAACTGGTACAGCAACTGTATCAAGCTGCAGTGATCGATATTGTTCCTGTGCTGCTTCAACCATGCTTCTCCTCAATGCAAGCTCATGCACTTTCTTGCATCTTTCAAACATACGTCCTTTTGATCCAGCCTGAGACACACCAAGCCATCTGTAAGCATCACGAAGAAGTTTGACACTTGATCGAGCTGTCACCACCAAATCATCATGAAGAACAAGTGAGTCTGCTGCTGACTCTTCCAAAACTTCAGCCACAGCTTCAATCTCTTCACCGGGCTCAACTTCAATTGCACCAGGCATATTGTCCACATCTAAAGGTGGAAGCACTGAAGGAACTTGGGATCCACTTGATTCTGCTGCTGCTGCCACAGGTAGTTCATCTCGCAAGCCTGAAACACCAAACTCATCCTCAGCTTGTCCAAATAAATACTACATCACCCATCACCTACTTCATCGACAACAACAAGCCCCAAGTCCAACAATGTCTGTGGTTCAACACCCAGCAATGTAAGAGATTCACATTCATCCTCAAATCCAATTGTGAGAAGAAATAAGTCAATCATCCCAGAAGGGTTGCGCAAATCACTGAACTTGCGAGAAAGCTCAACCACCTTCCAGGGTCTGTCTTTCTGAAACGTCCTGATGAAAATTGTTCGATATGGCCAGAAGGGCCAAACATCTCTTGGATCAACAAAGCTGGTGGTCAACTTCCTGATGAAAGGAATTCCATCTGCAATCATCTCCCATGTGCCCCTTGCAGCATTTTCAATCTCATCCTCAACGTAGACAATTGTTCGAACTGCAAGCTCACCATTGTCACCTGCTGCCACATTGGAACTTGATGCCATGTCTGAATGTTGCGGCGTGTGTTGCTACCTATTTGTGGGCATTTGCTGCCAGAAGCTCTATTCCATTTCTGGTTGAAGATTTTGTTGCTGCAGTTCCGCAACAACGTTGAAATCTAGGGGCCCAGGGATGATATTTGGCTTGTGGAACAGCCGCATGTGACCAAAGAGATTATCAAATGGTAGCGCTATGCCAGAATTGCTAGGACCAACGATGACTGGGCAGCGGGTGGTCTTCGAAGGCCCAGCAATGATTATAGTCTATAGCCCGCAAAACTGCAGCTAGCTCAACAGAATCTAATGAATTTTCATTCGCAGCGCGGGCGTGCTCTCGGAGGAAATTGATTCGCAAGTTTCTCGCGAGTTTTTGAAGCCAGTATGAGTGAGTTGTGTGTGGGTAAGGTCAAGTTGTGTGTGAGCAAGTGGTGTGTGAGTAAGTTGTCTGTGGGCAAGTTGTATCTGACAAGTTGTGTGGTGTGAAGTTGTGTATGATGTTGTCAAGTTGTGTGTGAGTAAGATGTATGTGATCGAGTTGTGTGTTCTCAAGTTGTGTGTGAGTAAGTTGTGATCAACTTGTGTGTTGTCAAGTGGTGGTGTGTAATCAAGTTGTGTGTTGGAGTAAATTGTGTGTGATCTGTGTCTTGTCAAGTTGTGTGAGTGAGTTGTGTGTGGGTGAGTGCGGGAAAGTTGTGAGTTGTGTGTGAGTAAGTTGTGTGTGAGCAAGTTGTGTGTCAAGTTGTGTGAGTAAAACGAAGATCCATGTCACCAAGTGCCACGCTGGCAGGCCTGACACAAAACGAAGGTCGATGTCGCCAAGTGCTACGCCTGCGACACAAAACGAAGCATCACCGGGTGCCACGCCTGCCACACAGAATGAGGCGGCGTCCGCGGCGACCAAGCGCGTCGCCAGACCCAGCTGTGCCGTGAGTCACCAAGTGCCACGTCTGCCGCACAAAACGAAGGTCCATGTCACCTAGTGCCACGCCTGCCACGCAAAGTGCCGCGGCGTTGGCGGCGACCAAGCGTGTCACTAAACCAGCCCAGCGCCACAAGTGCTGCGCCTGGCACAAAAGTTACAATCCATTTATCCAAGTGCCACACAACTTGACATCACACAACTTACTCACACGCAACTTTCTCACACAACCTGACATACAACTTACAGTACACACAACTCACGCACAACTTACACACAACTTGCTCTGAAGATGCGTGTCTTCGTGGGATTGGAATCTGGACCTCCTACAGGCCCTGTATCCTATATTAGTGGAACCTTGAGCCAACAACACTTCAGTGCTCAAGCGCCAAGTTATGCTGTAAAAGTTGTTGTCGCTCAAGGGAATCGGCAAGGGTGGACAATTAAAGGTTTCCCTTCGTAGCAGACCCAGCACGTGGGGCAGCAGCCGGACCTTCGGCGAAGGTACCTTAAGGTCGCTTCGAAGGTACCTTAAGCCTTCGTCGAAGGGTCCGGGGCCGCGGGGGGGGGGGCGGAACGAACCAACGAACGAAGCCTTCGAAGGTACCTTGAGGGGGCTTCGAAGGCTTCGAAGCCTCCTTAAGGTACCTTCGAAGGCTTCGAAGCCGCCTTAAAGTACCTTCGAAAACTTCGAAGGTACCTTAAGGAGGCTTCAAAGCCTTCGAAACTTCCTTCAGGGAAGAAAGAGGAAAAGAAGAACTACTGTTGCTGCTGCTGCTGCTGCTACTACTACTACTACTACTTCTACTACTACTACTACTACAACTACTACTACTACTACTACTACTACTACTACTACTACTACTACTGTAATTACTACTTGTTTTATGGACAAAACAAATGGGCCAGGAAATTTTACTACTACTGCTACTACTGCTGCTGCTACTACTACTACTACCACTACTACTATTACTACTACTACTATTACTACTTGTTTTATGAACAAAACAAAGCGGCCAGGAAATTTTACTATTACTATTATTACTATTACTATTACTATTACTATTACTATTACTGTTACTATTGCTATTGCTATTACTATTACTATTACTATTACTATTGCTATTACTATTACTATTACTATTACTATTATATTACTATTACTATTACTACTACTATTACTATTACTATTACTATTACTCTATTACTCTATTACTCTATTACTCTATTACTCTATTACTCTATTACTCTATTACTCTATTACTCTATTACTCTATTACTCTATTACTTACTCTATTACTCTATTACTCTATTACTCTATTACTATTACTATTACTATTACTATTATTATTACTATTACTATTACTATTACTATTACTATTACTATTACTATTACTATTACTATTACTATTACTGCTACTACTACTACTACTACTACTACTACTACTACTAGTACTACTTTTATTACTACCACGTTGGCAACACATTGAAGTCTGCCAAACAACAAGTGACCTAACAATTCTTTGAACCCCGAAACCGTAGTCTCGGGTCACTTGTCAAAAGTGGTTTCAAGAAGTATGCAAAAATATGTTGTTGGGGAAGGCCGGTCTGCCAAAAAAACATAACACTGGTGTTTTGAAGCCCAAAACCCTAGTCTCAGGTCACTTGTCCAATTCGTCGCAGGAAGTCTGTCTTCCTTCTACTTCCTTCTTCTTCCTTCTTCTTCCTTCTTCTTCCTTCTTCTTCCTTCTTCTTCCTTCTTCTTCCTTCTTCCTTCTTCTTCCTTCTTCTTCCTTCTTCTTCCTTCTTCTTCCTTCTTCTTCCTTCTTCTTCCTTCTTCCTTCTTCTTCCTTCTTCTTCCTTCTTCCTCCTTCTTCCTCCTTCTTCCTTCTTCTTCCTTCTTCCTCCTTCTTCCTTCTTCTTCCTTCTTCTTCCTCCTTCTTCCTTCTTCCTCCTTCTTCTTCCTTCTTCTTCTTCCTTTTTTTCCTTCTTCCTCCTTCTTCCTTCTTCTTCCTTCTTCCTTCTCCTTCCTGCTTCCTCCATCAAGCTTCACAATATCAAATCTCCATATCTTCACATCCTCAACTTTTCTTCCTCTTCACATCCTCAGCTTTCCTTCCTCTTCTCGTCTCTTCTTCCTCTCTTCTTCCTTCTTCCTCTTCCCTCTTCCCTCTTTTCTTCCTCTTCTCTTCCTCTTCTCTTCCTCTTCTCTTCCTCTTCTCTTCCTCTTCTCTTCCTCTTCTCTTCCTCTTCTCTTCCTCTTTTCTTCCTCTTCTCTTTTTCTCCTTCCTTCTTTAAGGTACCTTCGAAAGCTTCGAAAGCACCTTAAAGGACCTTGGAAGGCTTTGAAGGCACCTTGAGATACCTTCAAAGGCTTCCTCGACACACTTTCAAATTCAATTCCTCCAAGGTACCTCAACTAGCTTCGAGGAACACTTCGAAGGCACCTTTTGGTGGCTTTGAAGGCTTCGTGCCAAGGAAGGCTTCGAAGCCGTGTCAAGGTTCCTTCGAAGCTTCAAAGCCTTCTTAAGGTGCCTTCAAAGGCTTTGAGACCACCTTAACGGACTTCAAAGCCTTCCTCGACAGGCCTAAATCAATCCTAAATGTACAGTGAACCAAAAGTTCCCAGAGAACGAACAAGCCCAAACCCCTAATTTTCTAAATTCAAATATTAAAAATACGTGTGATCAAATTTTGTGGCAGGCGTAGTGCTTGAAGCGCGTCAGGGATGAATTTTCGTGGTTTTGCTTGAAGGTATCGTTACCCCAGCTTGCGCTGCACCGGATAGAATCAGCTGTCTTGTACTGTTGACGATGATGAAACCTACATTGAAATTTGCTGAAGTTAATCGCAAGCCGGAGTCTGCTGCAACTACTACAGTTGCGCTGCCAAGAAATAGCCAGCTGGTGCTGCCGCAGCGCCCAGTGGATCACCTGAAAGGCTTGGGCCATCAGGTGGATCGGAAGCTTGGCTGCGATGGTGCCAGGCAAGCGTCTACCATAAGGATCGCCTTGTCTTTGCATCTTTTTTGGATCTATGAAAAACGCAAGAGCGGCGGTCAGCTCTTTTTCATCAGCTCAGACTTGAGCCAAACCACAAAGGTTTGACATCATCTTATCTTCTCTTCCTTTAGA
>BGPT01002811.1:3092-13467 GCA_003297045.1 Symbiodinium sp. clade C Y103 | reverse complement strand
ACCTACAAAACGCCCTACAAAATCACCTACCAGCATCAAGTTCATAAGACATGGGTCAAACAGATCAGAAACACCCCAAAAACACAAAAACAAACGAAACTCCATCTCCAAGCTCTTCCATGCACAAACTGGTTATATTTGGTTCCAAATTGGTTTTGAATTGGTTCCTACCTGGTTCCTACTGTTCGATAGTTCACAGATCGGTTCCTACAAACTTAGAAAGGTTCCTAAACTGTTCACATGCACATGCAATGTTCCAAGATAGTTTACAAGATGTTCAAGTAGGTTCAAGGTGGTGCAGTACACTGTACATCCTCTCACNCACATGCACATGCAATGTTCCAAGATAGTTTACAAGATGTTCAAGTAGGTTCAAGGTGGTGCAGTACACTGTACATCCTCTCACCAAACTTTCACACCACAGCGCCATCCACTCCTTGGTGACTTGGAATAGACTTCCACCTTTCTTGAAATTTTACTTGTGTGGTTCTCCTTTGCATGGTCAGGCAAATTGGGTGAACCCCTGAGTGTGGACACACTGAGTTCGGACTGCGGTTCGTTCCATTGTTGTTCATGAGGAAATGAATGGCGTAACGGGGCCAAGCTCGCCACGATTGGATGTCACCACTGCTTCAACTTCCGATCCATCGTTGTGTCCTGTCCAACGGTCAAAGTTCGCGAGGGTTGCTTATGCTCCGCACGGATCAGACCGTCGGTTCCTCCGTGATTGAATGCCGGGGTAGGCACGGTGTCTGGAAACCTGGACCTCCTTCGTGTGTTCCATTCTTTGTGGTATGTCATATGGAGGGGTGGTGATCCAGCGGTTGAGGTTCTGGCAGATGCACCTCGGCTTAATGGTCAGGCCAGTAAGGTGACCGAGTTGTACTGCACTGGGACCACACCCTGAAAAGGGGGAGGATATAAGGTAGCCAAGAAACCAACCTACCGAAATTCCTCGCGAGGGAATCTTCGCAGGCGACTTTCGACAGACATGCACTTGACATTTCCTATTCTTCTGGAGTCGGTGATCTGATTGTACTGTTGTGAGCTCAGTGCCGTGCGATTTCGCTTGGTAGCTTGGGGCTCCCTCTCGTGGCTGGATAGAACGTGTGTCCAATCATCATGACTTGGATGTCCTTGCCCTAGTGCGATTGGCATTTCCGGGTCAGCTGCTGCTATCTGGTCATCCATAGCAGTGTCTAAACTGGTGGTCAGCTCATGAAACTTAGGGACTGATACATTTGTCCGCCTGGCAGGCCCTGAGTGAATTCTAGCACCCGGTGCTTCGTGGCTGCACCCACAGCACCCTCGAAAGCACCTTGCACAGGACGCAGCACCTTTGCTAGAATTTGCCATCGCAGTCTGACAACAGCCTGCAGCACCCTGCACAGTACCTTTGCTAAACTTCGCGACTGGCAGTCTGGACTGCACCCTGCACAGCACCTTGCACAGCACTCTGCGCACCATCTTCGCTAGACCTTCGCCACTGAGCACGCGCAACGCTGTTCAATTTCTCTATTGGAAATCAAACTTAAATCTATGGTATATATATATATATACATGTATATATACCAGGTATTTCAAAATACCAAACTTTAAAAATTTCTTTGCACTTACAAATCTTGATACGTGCCCAATCGACAGCAAAAGAGGTGCTATCAAGATTGTCAAGTGCAATGAAGTCTCCGCGGCTTGGAGGCTCAGCTATGTTGCTTATGCTAGCAACTCTAGCGAGTGAGTCACATCAACCTATACGTGGGTGTAGTGACCGCAAATAAATTGGCCTTAGCATTTCACTGAGCAGAGTAGTAGATCTCAATGCGTGTTGCGGGCCCCTCTCCCCTGGAGGGGGGGGGTGGAAGGCTTTCTTTTTGACCCCATCCGGACACATTGACCCTTTTGAAGTGATGGAGCTAGAGTCTGTTGCGATTTTTTTCTCTTCGAAATTTGCTGCAGTGCTTCGTGATATCTTGGTCAATGCGAGAGTGATTTTGGACAAGTGCGGGACTGGGGTCTTATTGATGCAGCTATCAATTTATTGAAAAACGCATTGATGAAATTAGTTGAAGAGCTGCTCATGTTTCGGTTCAGCTCTTCCCGCATCAATTGGTGCGGGAATGTCTTTGCTGTACCCTTATGGCAACAAAATATTTATGCTGACAAGTTTATCTTCTGAGATCGCTTTGCCTTTCAGCTGATGCTTCGACGCTTCAAACCGCTATGTTATGAGACACTACATTGGGCAATCTTTCAATTATTCTCCAGATAGCTGGCGAGCTATCGGGGTTCTGACTTCTCAAAAGATAGGGTCATCGGTGGCGAACTTTTCAGCCTGCTGCTCAGGATGCTGTCCTGTGTGCTGTGGTGCTCAGCGGTGGCGATGTCTGGCAAAGGTGCTGCGCAGGGTGCAGCGGTAGTGAAAAGGTCCTGTACAGTGCTGCAAGGTGCTGTATCTATCCAGACAGCTGTGGCAAAGTCTGGCAAAGGCTGCGCAGGGTGCTGTGGGTGTTGTTGGTTTCAGGTTACCCCCACACCTAAGGGTTGCCTCCGTCCGAGGTGCGAGGTAAGGATGTTCCCTTTATTCCTAGAAGGTGTTGTCTTTGACCTTTGGTCAAAGACTCTTGGGTAACCTGGAAGTTTCAAGCTACTAACCGGAGCGTATGGGTGCGTAGCTAGAGCGAGGGTTAAAGCAACTAACAAGCTTGATTTTAAACCAAACTCTTTCCAACATGTTCACACAAATCCAAGGTGACAGTCGTACATGCATTTGGTGCAGTGTACATGTACGTCGTGGAGTCACCCACAAACCTTGTTTCTTTCCCTCCCAAACCGGGATGGGCCTAACCCCGCCGTCATTGTGACGGGATCTCGAAGCAGAATTCCCCGCAGCAAAAAGATCACGTATCAGGATTTGTAAGTGCAAAGAAATTTTTGAAGTTTGGTATTTTGAAATACCAGGTATATAAATGTATACATATATGTACCATAGATTTAAGCTTGATTTCTGATAGAGAAATTGAACAGCGTTGCGCGTGCTCAGGTTTCAGGTTGCCCCCACAACCTTAGAGGAATAATTCCCTTCACTATGAGTCTTTGATTGACCGAAAACTTGGCCTGGCTGCAGCAGCTGACTGGGGTAAAACCGTGAAGACTATTTTCTGGGCTGCCCGCATATCGGAGAAGGCTTCGACCGTTTAGCTGTCATACATGACGTCCAAACTGGAGGTAAGTGGGTGGAAGTCAGAAAGGCCATTTTCCACTTGTCGGCTTTTGAGGATCTCAGCGAATATGACCGGATTCTCATTGGGTTTGTTTTCTGATTGATTTGCTCCAAGATGACAAAGATTCCCTTATACTTACGATTTGTTGGATCTGATCGCATTATAAATAGCATGAAGACTACATCACCTGAGTTATCACCTCTCTGCAAAGAGCCCGGATTATCCTTAGCGATTCTTTGCAGGTCCCATGGATTAGTCATGTCATAGCCACTGACAAAGGCTGCTGGGTCCAGATAGGGATTGTCGAACTTGCTTGGCAGTAGGGGTGAGGAACAGTTTAAGCTCAAATTTCTTTTGTCGCTGTTACCTCTTTGCCAGTCTTGTCCTCTTTGACCGTATCATTGCCACTGAGGCTGATCCGCGGTAATAGAGGTGCAAAATAACAATGCCCTTTCGTGTCGTAGAGAGGAGAAGCTGCCTAGCAAGTTCATTTCACCATTCCAGTGGCTTATTAGGCTAGCTTTATTTTCGGTTACAGCTGGAGCAGCTCTGCAACAAGTTTCGGAGGACACAAAAAGGCTTGCACAGCCCTATTCCCAGCAACTCCGTGACTTCCTGCGACTTCCCACGTGATGGACCATCTGCTGGATTTAAAACTAAGTATGCGCCCAAGTGCAGGTTGGAGTGTCAGGTTCAAAGTAACAAAACATTCATTACTGCACTTGGACTGTTGCCTTTAGTGTAGCATACCGGGTCGCATCGCTGTCAAACCACCGTGTGGATCTGCGATCCGTTAGCTGGTCCCGCAGCCATTTATCCATGTTTCATTAGATTGATTAGTGACACAGGCCTTGTGCCAGCGTGCGCTTGTTCCGAGCAAAAAAAATAGCTGGTCCCGCAGCCATTGCAGCGCTACCATTGCATCTGTTCACTAACCAGGTGCTTCCATCCGTCCAACACGCATCGGGAACCTCCTGCTCCACACTCTTCTGCTTCCATCACACTGGATCTATTTCCTGCTGATATCTTCCTGGGGAGGCACTCCTAAAGCCCTTGGAGCACAGTAGCAAAAGTCTCCCAGGCTTCGCTCGTTTTTGAAAAGGGTTTTGTGCTAAAGGAAAGGATCTCAGCACGAAACCGCAAGCATGAGAGGTGACAGGGTCTCGCTGGCACTGAGATCATCTCATCCTGGGCAGTATAATTCCATGACCCTGTGGTTAGGGAGCCTAAGGTTGCCGTGTTGGATAAGTCCCGCCCCCAAAGACCGGTTTCCCTTGCCTCTCCCATGGCATTGACGCGTTTTTGGTGGCCTTAATGGACGCCGCGGCTGGGTCACGGCTGTGACCAAGTCACAACAATCCTTGAACTCCACAACAATGTCCGTGGAGACTGGGGTAGTGGGGTAGGCTCAATCTCTTGCCATCGACCACCACATACGGCGGAGAGTAGAACACCGGATGGAGGTCTGAACTTGCCACCACGGTATAGAAAACGCTTTATGCAGCTGAGCCGTTGCTGACTAGCCTCGCTGGGTGGATGGTATTAATTTGGCATCATTGCCCACCTCAAGAACGGGCAAAATGCGAAAAAGGTGACAGTAGCCAGTGTTTAGACAAGCGACACTGGAATCTTCGTGCACTATACTAGGGTGAGCGATATAACCCGAGCAGGAGCGGCTACCTGTTGAGTAACCACACTGATCTGACAAGATGTGGTGAAGCAGAAAAGAAAGTTTATAACTACTCCACAACCCTGTGGTTGGGGGGGCAAGTATTGCCAGACATTGCGCCCATTGGGTGCCGGCTATAAGCAATGGTAGATGGAAAGAATTCAACGCAAGGCAGCTTGGAATTCCTGAGGGGTGATCATCTTGGGCGCACATGCGCTCGGTGAGTGGATCCCCTCGGAATTCCCTTGCCCCTCTAAGCTCACTCAGCTCGTGCCAAAGCTCAATCTAGCAACTACTTCCCTCCTCCTGGGTATTCAACAGAAACAAGACTCCATAACCCGGTGGTTAGGGAGCTCGGCTGGTGATGGCAAAGAAGCCCTCACATCCTAAGGTCGCCAAATTACCCGCAGCCTGGAGCTCAAGCCGCAGCGAGGGTATAGTGAGCATATGAATGAGTGAACATGCAACTGTGCCCTCCTATTCGACGACTAGAGGGCTACTAGCCTTGGAGTTTTTGACTTCCTTGCCTGGCCATCAAGGTTCCTGAGAGAAATGCGTATTACTTGGAGGCTTTATGTCTGTGCATGACGTGGTTCCCCTCCCCTGGGGGGGGGCCCTCTTTTGATAAGCTTTCGGATGATTGCTGGACACTGCAGTACACTGAAATGATGGCTGTGGTGACAACACTTTTCTACATTTTTCGCAATGGCTACACTGTCTGGCGAGTTGAAGTTTGATCTTTAGCAAGTGCGTTCCCGGGGTCTTATTGATGCTGTTATCAATTTGTTAGCAAAACTTGCACTGAAGGAACAGAGAGAAGTGACAGGAGGATTGGTTTAGCCTTTCCGTATCATCTGGCGCGGAAGATTACAGCTGGACCATCCTCGACCTTTATGTTAGTGCACGAGGTTATCGAATGTGATGTATTTGAGCGTATTCTTGATTTTGATATGATCTTGATTTGATCTCGATATGATGAATTGGGACTTTGACTGCCTTGCTGGGGCGGCCAGAATTCTCATGTACCATGCCAACTACAACGTCTTGAAGATCTACTGAGCGCCAGGCAAGTGTTTTTGGATTGTTTCAATTTTCTTAGAGTTTTTGGTCGATTCTCTGAACCCCTGTTTTCCTCCTGTTTTTTCCCGTCTAGTGACAGGCCGTGAGCCAGCGTGCGCTACCTTCGAGCAACAAAAAAAGCATGTATCCGCAAGCATGCCTGAGCAGCTCATGAAGCATCTGGCATTAGTTTTGCAAATGCTCTAAAAGGCGGTTGGGCGACTCCTTGGGCAACCCCTGCAAGGTCAAGAGAGGATCCCAAAACTTTAAATTTCGTCTCAAACAGACGGCCCTTCGGCCCTGTCCGAGCATGACGCCATCCCAAAAGGGCAAGCAGCCGCTCGCACTTGTGTCTGCATTTGTTGTTTTTATTTAGGGGAGAAAATGGAGGAGTCATCATAGAATACCACAAGGAATCACCAGCATTCTGTTGAGCAAGAACCACAGGCTTCGAGAAATCCGGATCAAAGAATTTGCTGTAGCACCAAACATCAAGCTGTCAACGTCCTTTGGGACAATATTGGTTTTAATGGCAATGGCAAGTTGGATTTGAAACTCTGGATCTGGGAGTGGTGTGTTCTTCTTTTTCCCCGAAAAACCAACACATACCTAGAATTGTGGAACCGTGGGCCCCGTTGTTGGGGCGCACCGACAGGATGCTTCCCAACAACTTGCATGTTAGGTTCACTTTTTAGGTTTGGGGGATGTTACGCTCTCGGAAACTGTCGCAGCTACGCGGTATTGCAACAATAGATCTCAAACGTGGAACGGAACAAAAATAGGCTAACGTCAATGAACAGGAACTCGGAAAGAAAAAAATCAGGTTCAATTTTTTTTTGCTCATTCCTTCATTACTTCTATCATGTTTTGCCAGCACCTTTGCCAGACTTCGCCACCGCAGTCTGGACACCACCCTCCACAGCACCTTGCACAGCACCTTTACCAGACTTCGCCACTGCAGTCTGGACAGCAACCTGCGCAGCACCCTGCACACCACCCTGCGTAGCACCCTGCACAGCACCCTGCATAGCACCCTTGCCAAACTTCGCCACCGCAGTCTGGACAGCACCCTGCACAGCACCTTGCATTGCACTCTGCGCAAATCGCCGAACTTCACCACCGCAGTCAGGACAACACCTACAGCACCCTGCACAGTACCCTGCGCAGCACCTTTGCCAAACTTCGCCACCGCAGTCTGGACAGCACCCTGCACAGTACCCTGCGCAGCACCTTTGCCAGACTTCGCCACCGCAGTCCGGACAGCACCCTGCGCAGCACCCTGCGCAGCACCTTTTCCATTGCACGATGACTATCAGGATCTTGACCTCACAATTTAAGTTAACCTTGCAGTGTACCACTGGCCAACCATGTAGTTTTGGCCAGAAATCGGGATGATGACTGCACAGAGCGACTGATCTGAGGGAGAAACAAAAGGCGAAGCGGGTTGCATGATCTTCTATAAAACCAAACTGCAGTAAGGTTGTCATAAAAACCTGTCGTGCACATCCCCAATAGAGGGGGAACATACACAATACTACATGCATGAAGTGACTGCCTCAACTGAACATTTTGGCTCAAAATCAAGAGGTAACAAAGTCATGCCAATAAGAGCAAATCAATTATCTCATTATCTTGTCAAACATGTTGAATAATGATTCAGTGCCTATTGTTGCCTCCTCTGCCCCTAGATTTTCCATACTCAGTCCAGAAATAAAGTGTTGGTTACAGTCTTCCAAGTGCATCAACCCACATTCAAACCGTACTCAAAGACTAGGAAATTCCTCTCTTTATCCTCACGCACATGGAGCGTCCCGTATAAAGTACCAGTAGCCTAAGGCTGTGAGTACTGTACTGGTTGCTCGGAGGCGGTCAGCACCCCCCAAGTGGTTGCTCGGAGGTTGCCACTCCATGGGGGACGAGCCTATGGCTTCGGACAATGAAGTAACGATAGTCTCCTCTGATTCGTCAGAAGAAGTAACTGATGATGAAGGGAGGGAATTCCCGACCAACAGACCCATGGTGTGGGCGATGCCCAGGCATGCTCACCGGTGGAATGGGGACATTGAAGATCCGGTAATGGCTCCCTATATGAAGTCTGAGGTGCAAGTGGCTCTCTCCTCCCCACATCCAATCCCAATTACAATGGGCATGGATCATAAACTCCCGCCAGCTGTCTATGATGACAGTACTTGCCACGGAACTAAGCTAGTGCATAGCTATAAGCATGCAGGAGTGCCACAGGGCCCATGCCTAACCCAAGTAGCGGAAGCCCTACAATCTTTAGANAGTGTTCACCAGCATGCACACAGTCTACATTATTGTAGACAGTAGACCACCGGAGAGGGTGCAGCATTGGCCAGCCTTCGCCCCTTGGTGGCAAAGCAGGAGAAACCTCATTGGACCTGAAGGCGAAAAGACGGATGTCGTATGGATAGAAGCCAATGACCGAAATGGACTCCACCTGATACCATTATAGACCCGACCTCAGAAACAGGATGAGATGGCTAGACACATGTATCCCTATCCACACCTCGTGTTAGTGGATAACGACTGTGTACCAGTGTCCTTGTACGAAATCCCAGAATTGGTAAGAATCGCGAACATGCAGCCAACCTTGCAAAGCCTGCAAGGACGACCAGCAAGCGCTGAACTGACCCAGGAACAGCCTGAAAGAGCATTACCTGCATTCAGGGACACCAATCAAATTAAGAGAACCAGCATACTCCTGGTCACAGAGGAGTTCCATGAGTACAATGCAGGCTTTGTTGTCGGAATCAGTGACCTGCAGCCAGGTAATATGCCCACCAAAGGCCCCTATATACACAAACTATCACCCAATGATATTGTGCAAAGCTTGAAAAAGAAGAGGGAGGATCTCCTTAAGGGGTCGACATATCCCGACAATCCAACAATTGCTGTTAAGAGCGGGTTATTGCTCACCCCATTCCTGGGAGTCCGTGCAGATACTAATCTCGACCTATTATCCATCTGGGCAATTTATGGTGAATTTGCTATTAAAGCGTACTGGCCAATCCCTGACAATTGGCGTCCAGGACAACCATGGCCGAGAACAGCCTCCAATGAGAACTTAGATGCGCAGGGGCGTACCAGACAACCACCCTTCAATAGATNCTTCAATAGATGGGCCAGAGGAACCTTTGAACAAGCTGCGCTTGCCCTGCTCACCTCTATAGAAGGGACAATGGTGGCAAAATCACTCCCTGGAGCACAATTATTTCAAGCCCATAAATTCTGTGAGTCTCATCTCAGACCGGCCATATACCACAGCTTCGGCGGAACCAAGTTGGAAGCACCCAGTGTCCTATCAAAGTTAGCATCGGAAGGCTGGCAGCCCCTCCTAGCGTGTATCCTAGGCGTAGAGGATAGACCTGCAGCTTGGCAAAGCAAAACCTGGTGCCCTATCGGAGGGATGCAGTGGACTGGCCTGGCAACCAGGAAAGGTATTTCCTCTGAACTCCGAGCGGCACTACTGCTGAGATGGACCACTGTTAGCATGCAAGTAGAGCCACAGAAGGGCCTTTTTCCTGATCCTCTGATGCCCTCCATACAAGGATTGGTTAATGTCCCGCAACCAATATTCTATGATCCTACTGTGCAAACAGGAGATGAGAAACATAAAGAGCCATCCAACCCAAGTCGCGGCAAGAGGAATATCTCTATAACGCCCAGTCCCATGTCTGATGATGAGGAAGACACGGATTACGCCGAGGATCCCGCTCTAACGTCCAGAGCAAGAGACCCGCCACCAAGAGATGTCCGTGATAATGTGACATGGGCGACAGGATCGTTACCCCTCTTACGCTTAAGTAAGAATCAGTATAACCCGGGTAGCAAAGCCCTAGGGCCGCTCCACAGAGTGGTCCAACGCAATGAAACACTGGACCAAATCCTCCAAGAGGGTAATGTGTATATGGGTGGGTGCTCGGAGGCGCTCACCCTAATCAGAGCCCTCACAGAGATAAATGGTGGATGGACGAAGGCCCCGGATGTCCTCGACGTTCTTCACTAATATCTGTGCCTGGGACTGGGGGGTGCGGCACTTGAGCTTGAACAGGCCCCGCATCTCACCCTGTCGGGGAAAAAAGTTGATAACACGATGGTATATGGCCCCACTCTCACCCCGGTGGATCAGCAAACGGCGGTGGAACTCCGCACAGGAGTGGGAAGAACAAGTGGTCTGCACGAGATCACTCAACTTATTCTACACACGCAGGAAGCCGGAGAGATTTGGTGTTCTGTCTGTGGAATTCCCCCAAATGTGCTATACCACCGAGCACTACTCACTATCAGGGCTGCAAGAAGGATACCAGCGCATAGAGCGGAGCCACATCCAGCGTATCTAGCTGGCTGTTATTGGCAACTAATAGGGTTGCACCCGGAGGCTGCTAAACTCCTGCTGCATAAC
>BGPT01002810.1:102793-129051 GCA_003297045.1 Symbiodinium sp. clade C Y103 | reverse complement strand
GCGTGTGTGGTGAGGACGCCTTTTGGGAGTAGCCTGGACAATGTGTTGTGGATTCCCTGGGCTTGAGAACCAAGTTTCCGCCTCCTAAAGGTGGGCAAGGAGGGGGACGGAGTGAAGGTTTCCAGCGAGGACTGTTTGCTCTTTTCTTTTCAGGGGACCTAGAAGATTCCTCTCTACGCCTCCTACGTCTGTCTCTGGGACAAGGAGGTGNGCAAGAACGACAGATGGGTCTACTCATGACAGAAGTTGCTGTGCTATGAGCAAAAAAGAAGATCGGGCAGTTTCCTAAATCATGAAGACATGTTTCATGTGAAGAGGCCCCCGAACCACCAGCTTCATGAGGCAACCTGCAGATGTTCGGTGGAACCTTTCTGGAGCTTAGAGTTCACTTCCAGGCTCATGACAGGCCCTGAATTCCCTGCACATGCCTATGGGTTTTTCATGTGTGTTTCTCTGTAGTTCCTAGCCTTGATGACGGTTCAATCTGCCCCTGTGCCCGAAGGTGAGGTCACACCAACAAAACTGTTCGGTAGTCCAAGCCGAGTGGATTCCTTATCCTATGCATTGGTAGAATGGCTGATCCGATGGACGATCCAAGCATCCTGGGCCTGGAAGCCATTCACCAAAATTCTTTCACCATGTTTCACCACTACACTTTAAGATGTTTCAAAATTCCCCATGCGGCCTAATTAAGTACCCTCTGGTCAATTAATTAATATATATAACTAGCTTCATATGTATTATCATTTATTGCATAAGTGATCTACCGATGAAAAGAATAGATAGTTAATTTCTCCCTAGCAAACCGTTATATACCCATGGCGTGCCCCACCATGCCACATACCACCAAGTCGCAGGATCACGGCTGCATCATAAAGTCGCCGAAGAAAGGGCCACCTGGACACAGCTACTTCAGGCAGCCAGATGTATAGTGGGTTATAACTAACTAACTCTTGTTATCCTGGTCATGCCAAGGGGCGGGTGCCAACGGTCATTGGCCGGAGGACACAATACGAAGCTGCAGTTCTCAAGGGCGCACAGGGCGCTGAAATCCATATTGCCTCAGCTCCGGGCAATATGCTTAGATTGTCCCTGGGAATAGTGAAGTGGTTGGGAATTTAACTGGGTTATAATCCATTATCTAGTCAGCTATAAGCCAATTTCTAACCAGTCAACTAACCCCAGGACCCATCTAAGCAGGTCCAGCACTGAGAGAATGGATGCTCTCAAGTGCACCCCCTTGCGCATCAAAATGCCGTGGTAATTCAAGTCATTGGGAGTCATCTTATCCTGGGGGATTCAAGCAGCCTCCAAAAGGTGGCCTTCCCAACAGCCAGCAATAAGGGCTTCTTAAGCATCTGAATCATCTAAATGGGGAGTCACTTCATTGGGGGGGTGGTTGAATCCCCATGATTGCCGTGATGTTATGACAAATTGATGGGAACATGAACAACCAGGTGAAACTTACCCGAACCCAACAGCAGGTGCCAAGAGGCCGTCGCTCATGACATGAATCCTCAGCGAAAACATGGCATCCCCAGCACTTTTGATGCCAAGGGCATTCCGTTGCTGGCAATGCAAGACCCATGAAAGCTACCCAGCATTACACAAAAAAAACAACTTAGTAGGGCGTGCGGGGCGCGATCTGGCATGATATTCCTCCACTTTAGGTATGGATCTAAGGACAGCAAATACCAGTGTGAAACCCTTTAAAAGGGTCTGCCTCCTGTGCACCAGTCATTGCTGATCATGTGTCAGAAATCAGCTGAAACAATGGCCCCTTGCACTTGTGCTGCCCAAGGGACGGTGAGCCAGGAAACCATTTTTTGACTTCCTCAGAAAGGTTGGCTATTGGATCAACATCATGCCAACTGCCAGTTGAGTACTCAAATGATTTTGAATGGAGATCAGTCCCTGAAGTTTCCTCAAAGCCGTGCTATGGAAGCCTCTCAGAAGTAAACATATGCCTTGAAGGATGCCCGGGAGCCAAGGGGCCCGCACTTGATGAATCACCGCTGCTGGGTGTCCATGCACATGCAAGTAAAAGCCATACCTCGGGCAACAGTGCAACTGGCCTTGTTAAATGGCTTTGTACTGGATCAACATGGGGTGCACCGCACCAACCCCGAATCCATTGGTTGAATGATGTTAAATGATGATGTAAGGCACATTCCAGACTCGTTATTGTTGGGCTTTCCACATTTCAAACAAAGCTGAGAGGTATTGAGAGGTACATTTCTCTCAAAGTTCTTGGAAGGGGATAAACGCCCTGGGGTCAAGCTGCGGATTTTCCATGGGTGGTTCACATTCACGCAGCCAAATCCTCCTTTTCTGGATGCACTGAATCAAGAGGGATTCCGAGCAGAACGTGAATATGAAAACACGATAACCCCTAGAAACATACCTAGAAACATACCTAGAAACATACCTAGAAAAATACCTAATACAATGAATTGCGGCACTTTTTTTGTCCTCCAAGTGGATCTAGGTATAGACAAATTGAGATGGATAACCATCCCATTGGAAAAATAACCCCAAGCAAGGTGCTGGGAGCGTTCTGGAGCTCGCGTTGGCTCCACAGTCGTCCTTAGGGACACCACCAAGGGACATGTGCCATGGTCATGTTGTGGAAAGTCCCAAATGGGTTTGCAAACTGGCAATTTGCAAGGGAATTTGACAATCCATTGGGATGGAGTCCCCTATTTTCAGTCAAACCCACTAGTGCCATATAATTTCGAATGAGTTGTCCCATGTTTTCCTGCCTTATCTGAAGGAATGAACACTTCTCTGGACAGGACTGCTAAGAGTAGTGTCAATCTTGGATCAATAAATCCTGATTGTATCAGGGGGGTTGACATGACTGGCCCAAAAAGAACACATCTGGATATGGGTCCAAAATTGGATACCCCAATCAGTGGATGGTTAATACACAAATATATTCGAATCTGTGGTTCCATGGGACGCAACTTTTGACCATTTTACCCCATGGTTATTTAACATAACTTTGGAAAATCACCATTTTTGATGGGAAAATCCACTATTTCTATGGCCATGGGCTCCCCCCCAACTTTGAAGAGGCAAAGCTCGCTTGGACCGAAAGAGCCACTGGAGCTGCAGTGGATTCGACGTCAGCGTTGCTTTCCTGACCTGGGACGGCGGGAAACTCATCCGATTCCATGGTGGGCAACAACAAAAAAAAATAGCTGGTGTAAACAATATCTATGTAATGCCAAGGAGATCAGCATGTTGATGTGTATCTGTATAAGTGTATGAATATACAGGTTTGCTTAATCTATGTGGCATACACGAATGCACAATAATTCTCTCTCTCCATTGTCTTCAGACCAAGTCTGCCCGAGCCCAAATGTGTATATATATATATAATATAGAAATTTACAAAGTATAACACCCACAAAAAAAATAGAACATGAACAAATCCTGCTATATGAAATAGGGGCATCCATCTGTTTGAAGGTTCTGCCCAGGCACTGGGCACAGCCGGCACAGCCACTTCGACGGGGGCCGTCAGCGTCGGTCGTCCCAGTAAGAAGGCGACCTGAGTGCTGAAACCATCCCCAATTTTACCATAAATAGGTGGTATATGGTGGTATAAAACATTCCCAACTGGGTGGTTTACTATTGTTTTACCATGGTTTACCCACATTAGAGTTGAACATAGTTGAACCATTGAGCCAAAGGTTTCACATGCAAGAGGGAGTCGACGATGTTCAGTCATATGGCATACGTATTTATGTGTGTTGAACTTGAAGGGGGAAGGAGAACAGATTAATTATAAACAGAATCCTGCTCCTAAGCGTCGTTTGGGTTCGCATCCAAATCTCCACTTGTGAGCCACCCCTATGGCTGGACAGGATTCCAATTAGGCTTTCTGCAAAGAACTTTGTCTTTGCTTCCAATTTTCAAATGAGGATTCTGGAGGTTTGTCTTTTGCTAGTGAGCTGCTGGCACACATACCAAACATACCTAACATGCCAAACATTTTTTCATGGAGGCACCCACTGGTAGCTGTCCAACCCTACATCCGCAGGAGCATTTTCCCTCCAATCGAGCTGCAAGAATGCAGAGCAAAAGGACCCCCACCAAGGTTCGAAAAGGACATAGGGCTTTTGGCGGTCGATGCCTGCATAAGTTATATGAGTTTCAACAATCAATTCGCGCACTGTCACATGCGCCTCAAGATGGAAGATAGCAGTGGAAAAAAACATATTTTTGTTCCTTACGACGCAATTTGGAGGATTTCGGGGGGAACCCCCTGAGTAAATCTTGCAAATATCTGGATCATGTGGCAGTTGACCCGCCTGGCCATGGCTCCATGATGGACACCGAGTGGCCTGGGAACCTCTTGATATCAGCGTGCTTGTGCTTCTGATCTTTTGTGGAGATGGGTCAACATTTCAGGTTTTGACACTGAGGGAAGAGAACTCTATACAGTATCAAGTAAGTGAGCTGCTTTTGTTGGCTTTACCACATTGGTGGTTTTTGCTGGGGGCACAGGCCACATTGACTGTGCTTTGATTGTATGGATTATACATGCATACTGCATACATCTATATCTATGCCATGATCGGAAAAAAGCTTTAGGATAACAAAACCCACACAGTCCGTTTATGGCACATTTGTCTATGCATAAATGTATATATAACTGGGTGTTATTTTTTTGGGGGTCACATACGAGTAATTAGCGCGGATGATCTAGGAGATAAACTGCTCAGAAAGGTCATGCACTTTGAAGCTAGCCAAGATGTCTGCGCATGAACATTGTCACAGCCACCATCAACATCACAATACTGACCAAGCAGAAACGTCAAGAACCGCAAAGAGAACATGACAATCACTATTGCAAACAGCATTCAGATTTCGGTAACATCGAGGACACCCTTGCATCAGCTGTTAATGGTGAGACACGAGGGCGGGAACAAAAAATACATGCAAGATCATGCAAGTACCCACAACATACATCAACATAGCATATGGAAAGCCCCAGGCATTATTGACGGGATTGTTAGTAGTGGGGAGTAACCAAGATTGGGAATGTAATCTGATTGCTGCTGATTCAAAGGGAACAACATGTGTATTCTTCATCAGTCCCATAATTTCCCATGTTGGTGGGCTGATGCAACAACCGCTCGGGATAACGCAAAAAACAAGGAAGATTGCTTTTGTTGGCGGGCAAAATCTATGTGGCCACTTTCCACACGTGTCCACACATTGTACCCTAAAAGCCTTCCTTGCTTTAACTCTCTCTCCCAACAAGAAGCCATCCGGCCATCCGCACGGGTTTGCCAGAAATGGGTGGTACAAACCATATTAAACCATCACACCATTTGCTGTTGTCAAGGTGGGATTAATAACCCCCTAGTAATGGTTAATGTCAACCACTATTTGGGGAATCCTCCATGATTAATAAAGCATGGTTTATTAATGTACTAATGTGTTTCCGTGTGTTTCCCACATTTCTGATGAAGTTGTTCCATGGATTTCCCCATGAATCCTAGCATCAGCCCACATCCAGCATGGCATCATGGGGGGGTGACGTCCACCGCTGGAGCTGGCCATAGCCGAAGTCCTGCAGTTAGCAGTTATGACTTGGGGAACCTTGGAGAAAATCTTGGGCTTTCCAACCATTGTGGGATAGGGTTGACAAACCACTATGGAGCAGGCAAAAGCATCATGTTTATTCATTTTTGGGATGGAACGGCCACTTGGAGGATCATCCCAGTTGATAACTGATTCGTAACCCATGGTTAACACAGTAGGCGTGTCCCATATTCATTCATAACTGGTTTCAAACCCCACCCCCCCAAGAAAAAACTAACCAGTTACAATTCGTGGAATGACCGTCCAAGTAGCAAAGATGATGCCATGAAACTTCCATTCACCATCCCATGTACCAAGGTTTTTTTTTTAGCTTGGGCGTCCCGGGCCCCCTGAGGGCCCCGACCAATCATCGTCATAGAGCTGCTGTGTGTTGCTGGCCCGCACTTGTTGGAGGAGCTGGTCCATCACTGCGGCGCCGCCTAGCGATGCTAGGCCCATGGGTGCCCTTGGTTCCACCCGGCCTGGGGTACAGCATGGTGCACCCCAAAATGACCATCTGAATTGGGAAGATTATGATAATCCAATGGGGTTGACAATCTGAATTGGGAGAATGATGATAATCCAAAAGTCCAATGGAGTTTAGGGGTAATGCCACCATTTTCAGACAATCCCATCTACTCCAGTAAACTACACATCCAAGGGTTTTCCCAGAAATATCCACGGCAGCCCAGCCCAGCAAATCCCAGAAGGGCACGGCCCCTTAAGTCCCCGAGCCATACTTGGCACGCAATTTACGCCAGCCGGGGCCCAAGATCTGCACTTGAGGTTCCTCCTGGATTTATTATGCATTAACCAGCCATCGTTGGCATTTGGTAGGCCATCCCCTTTTTTGCAGCTTACTTTTTTTTGGTTGATGTATGAATTGTTTTACTTCGTGGTAGAAACATGTTTCAGCTCATGCCAAAAAACATTGGCCAGTAGCGACCATCATCCCCAGTAAGACACATCCTCTTAGAAGGGAACTCCTTGAGTAATGTTATAAAGCAACCACAAAAAGGAAAACAGGTCAAACCTTACCAAAATAGTGGTTTATTACTTTTTTGTGAACGGGTACACGCTTAGCATAACCATACATAAGTTATATGTTTGCATACATTATATAAAATATCATATATATATATATATAGTTAATGTACATGTTTCGGCCCTTGCTCAGCTGGACCAGTTACTCCTCCTCTGCTTGAAGGCCCGAATTCACGGAGCCCAAGGACACAGTCTGAGACCTGAGTCTGAGCCCAAGGCGTTGGCAAATGCGCGATGAACATATAAAATCGCAAACGTGTTTGGTGTTTTTTTTACACGTCAAGAAATTCATTAAATGGTCACCACTAAGAAATGATGTGGTAATATGGGGTATCAGGGTAATTATCAGCGTCATCAGTTTCAACGACTCAGAAATGATGAGGCATCATAAGATTTAACGATCCAATATGAAAAATGAGCTTGCCTAAAGTGGGAGTATAACGCACCAAAGTCCAAAGTTCTAAACTGTTGATGCGACAAGTATGACATTTTGTTGGAATTGGGGGTAAACCAGTTCAATCAAAGTCATATGAGGACGGAGTGAAAACAACAGCATGGATAGCATTGTCAGATTCACAAGAGATTGTCAGATTGTAGATGAGTGGGGCGTAAAACGGACCCCCAAAAAATGGCTCGACACCAATGCGGTAAAACCAAGAATAAGCCATCCCCCAAATCACCAGTCTTCAAGGGTGGTACAAACCATTCATGGTAAGTTTATGGCATTGGGTTGCCCACATTGCCACCGATTTTGGTGGACCGACAAGGGCGCCCCAGTCTTCAGCCCAGTAACTCCTTCAACTTCTTAGGCCATGAGTGAGGCTCCTCCTCCGCTTCTTCAGTGCCTGGCCGGCATAGTTTCAAGGATTGAAAGGGGTGACCCTCTGGTAAATAATCATGGCTGGGAAACCTCTATCTGTGGTTTATGTATCTTCCTCTCTCTCTCATCATTTTGCTTCGGCATTGCTTTTGCTAGGTATCACCTGCTGGAATTATTGGAAGTTTTTGGGGATTGCTATGATGTTTAGTCAGGCATGGTTCCCTTAAGAGATGCACGATTTTTGCTAAAATCCTACTTGGGCACAATCACAAAAACCCAACCTGGCATTTTCCGGCATGTGCCCGGCATTTTCCGGCCCGCACCCTGGTTTTTCCGGCCCTGTTTTTTTTCCAAAAACAGGCCAAACTAGTGAATTAGGTATTAAGTCAGGTGCGGTGCGGTTACCTTTTAAGTCATGAAAGGTTCACGCATGATCCCATTTAGATTCAACCACCTAAGATATGTCTTAGTAGATAAACCAATCCAATGACCGAGACATGCAAGAGCTGCGCTAAGATGGGCAAACAAGATCGATAGAATATTTTTACTTTAGTAAGGCCCAACATCTAAGTAAGGATTGTTTACAGAGAAACCAGGTTTGACATGTTTCCCCTATGATTTGAGACCATGAACTCCACCTTAAGTAATGCCTATTCCTTGGTACCAGAAAAAACCTGCGTCATATTGTATATATGTATATATGATTTTTAGATGCCACCCCAGTGATGAATGAGTCCTTCGTAACGCCTGTGTCTCATGAATCTATGTTTAAAAAAATTGTATGATTTGATGCTTCGTCTGCTTTTGAAATCTTGATTTCAGAAAAAACATGTAAGATTTAGTTTTGGAATCACTTGGCCAACCATGTTGTCTTAACCATTGGTCTGAAGAGCTACCACTTATGGGTAAAGCAGTCATGGCCCAACCGCACCAATGCCTCTATATATAAGGAAGGTCAATTAATAACATCTATATGACCCATGACTCAGTCAATAAGAAACTTTCTACATTAAACCGTGGCTTCAGATAAGACCCAAACTCAGTTTCCATCAAAAGAATCAGCTCAGACCCTGAGACATTAAAGTGGACCCCAATGTTCCAAGTCCTTTTTGTGAGCTGGGGCCCAAAATTTGACATCCCTTGGAGGATGTAGGTATACAGATTTTCCCAACAAACCCAAACCTACTGTGCTGTAGTACCGTACTGTAGATTTACCAGCACCATGGTACGTGTCTCCCCAGTGACCAACAAAACCACGCCTTCATCCTCATCGTCATCCTGACACGTAAAACGTGGCGGCATAAAACTGGACACCCGCAAGGGCCAGAATTGTTTTGTTGAAGCTGCTGGGGTGCACTGGAATCTGGGGACAGAAAGCAGCTTAAAATCTCTTCCGGTCTCCAATGCACTGGATTAACGCACTAAACCCAGCAGGATCTGCACACTATCCGGCGGAGAGTTCCAATCTACCTTTGACACCTTATTCCCAAGCATTCAAAACTTCACGGCAACTTTGTTCAGCTGCAGTTACACATTCATATGCACATATCACATATGGCACAAATTGATATGAGATGATGTGAGTCAAGACTCCTGCACCCAAACTATACCCTCCTGTACTTGCAGATGGAGATGGAAAATGGCCCATGTCTAGATGATAATACCCAATAATTCGAAATGTTGACCTGTTAAAATTAACATAACATGATCATAGGTTTCGTTTTGACCTATCCCAGATCCTCATATCACTGCCCCAATCATCACCTTCAAACCCCGTGGACAAAAAAAACACTGGGGCGCCCTGCCGGATCCGCCTGGTTGGGGATCAACTTTGATTCTCAATGGTGGATTTCTCATGATTTATCATCGGGGAATCGCATATTTCTGGCAATTGCGATGCTAAAGATGATTTTCCCAAACTCGTATTCGAATGCATTAGACACATCCAGGCATTTGGGACTGCTGGATGGATCAGGGATCAGGGATGATCATGAAATCAGTGAAAATGTTCCATTCATTTCCATTCCAATTACAGGAGTTGGTGGTTGGAGACTCCAAAGTTCATGACCTGTTGATTACATCAAACACAATTTGAAATGTTTGGAAATGAGCTTGTGGATGTTTGGAGATGTGTGCGGGGATAAGCGTCAATGTGCCCATATTGCCCATGAAGATGGATTTGCTGGTCAAAATTTGGCCTGGAAATTCTTCAGCCCCTCTCCGCAAAAATCATGGAACCTAAAACACCAGGTTTCTAAAAGGCCTCTTTGCGCACAGGATACGCGTAGAAATTGCACCCCGGAAATACATTCAAATGCAGGAGATCTAGAATGGCACAAGCGATCACAAGTGCATGCAAACGCCCAAAGGATCCCCAGTCTTGCACCAGCCACTTTCGAGCACCTGCACATCAAAGTAGGCTGTCTTGATTCTCGAGGCTTGCCGAGTGTTTCTACCTGTGTAGCTGTTGACCAGCGACTCGGGCCTGTTGGTGGGATCTTTGTACCAACAGAAGGTTCCAAATTCAAGCATCACAGTATCACTACCCCCTTTCCAGTCATCTTTCATAGCCGGGGGTGGAAGTTTTCTTTTCACTGGGTATCATTCGTAAGATCAAACCAATGTTGCATGATGTTTCCTGACAAATCCAGAACGCCAAAACATCTAAGCGGCGACCCAAACAATGATCAATATAACCTGCAACACGGCCGGCTCAACCGCACCAAATCTTACTCTGTAAACAGCTATATTGTTCATGTGTCGCAGCTTTCTGATATTCCTGCATGGAAACACTCCCCAGCAACGGTCGTCTGCGATGGTTCGTTTTGCTCAAACTGTTCACGTTGCCCAGAAAGTCCGGGTCTCGGCTCCTGGATTTAACCCCAGGCGCCCCAAAGTCATTTGGATCTGGGTCATTTTATCTGTATCCTGTTACAGTAGCCTGGACGCCCCAGAAACCATGTTAACTTTACTTGGGATCGGTTTCACTATAGCCAGCACGGCCAAAGGACAGTTTGAAGCAGGGCATCATTGAGGGTCACCTCCAGTTTCTTGCCTCCAGTGACCAACCCATTCACCATCCACCCAGGTCCCAGGTTTCTCCAAATTTTGAGTCGGATATGAAAGCAAAAACATAAAACATTCTTCATAAGCATGGCAACGGACTCAGAAACCCAAACGACTCTTCAGCAAAAGGCTTGCCTGGACCCCAACAAAAAGGCAAAGCAAGCAAATGACGAAACATCATATATTGATATAATATAGATCTCTCTCATATTATATATAATATATAATTATATGTGTATGTATATATATATATATGAAAATCTGTGTGTGTGTTTTGCCAGGGGTCTGTAGAGCACGAAAATCCAAGAGAATGGCAAATGAACCATTCGGCAAGCTTGGGGATTTGTTCATCAAACAACAGCTTCACAAACAGTCTGAGTGTGTTTCTACAATCGATCCACCGACCGAGGTGTACTCAAAAGATATTCCAACATCTAACTCCGCCACGATAGGCTTTCCCGCCAAGAAACATGTCATTTCAGATTGCTGGGGGTACCCCCGCTTAAGGACACTACCATATAACATCATGAGGACAAGCATCAGAATCCAAGAGAATAGAAGAATGAAATCTGCGCTTTCCAAAATTGGGGTACGCAGAAACATTGACGGAATTCTTTGGTTATTCCCTATATAGCTTTGGAAAATTGCCCGTTTTGTTCGATACGATGGTTTAAGAAAATTTACCGCCTAAAAAAATGTGATTTTCCAGTTCGCTATGTTAAATGGAGGGTATAAATCATCCTATCATCTTGCATGCAAGAACTGCTGTCCTGGACTTCAAAGCCTCTACGCTCCGCCATGGGTCTGAGACTGTCAGCGCCTCAGAAGAAGTCACCAGGAAGAGAAAGAGAGGTTAACCGGCCAAAATATGTGGCTTGAAGCAAAAAACACGAGGATTAAGCAATTGAAGCGAAAAACATGGTGGGTTTAAACCGGCTTACGCAAAACAAACTGAGATTCAGACATTAACAAATCTGGCTTTGAGAATGGTTTCATTTCATACACACACACACAGGAATCCAACCAGGAATCCATGTCGGTCTAACCGAGATGATCCCATCATGAGAACCTGAAATAAGCCATTTAAGAAGGAACCACCTTCTTAGATCTCAGGATTTCAAAGTTGGATCCTTAATCTGATTGACCTATCAAGCGGGTCAAAGGGTTTTTACATATGTTTTCTGTGCGTTTCACATGATCTGGGGTTGAAACAAAAAGCAGTGCCTGGGATCTATCCATCAAAGCACTGGCATCCAATGTAAAGCCCTCTGCCGGCAGAATGATGTCCAAAACAAAAATTGGTTTGTTGCCCGCTGGTGGACATAGTAAACTAAGATAGCCATATAGCATCATATAGCTATGGAAAATCACCATTCTAGTAGGTATACATAAAATATCCATAAAAAATTGCTAAATGGGCCATTTTCCATAGCTGCCTTCTTTGTTTCGTGGAGGGTATTGCAATGCTCCTCCCAGCCCAACACTTCAAAGCCTGGCGGTTTGGTGGCTTAGAATCCCATTCTGCGACAGATTCGCAACTTCTTCAGGACACTCTGGTAAACTAGCACAGCTATTGAACACGGCCCTTTATGGTTGATTTACCTATTAAAAAATAGGGATTTTCAATAGTTATGTTAGTTTACCAGAGGGTAATGGTCACATACCCTCCGGCAGTCGAACCCTTTAGTTCGATGAATTCACCAGGCCCAGTGGCCACCAGGTCCAGCTGCGGCATATGGGCTGTCGTTGGGATCATCATTGGCAGCGTAGCATCCCAGGCGCTTGGAGGCAAGGGGATGTAGGGTCGCGGGCCGTAAAGCCTGGCCATGGCACATGGCATGCGACATGGCACATGGCGAATGTTAGATACCCTGCACAGCACGTGAAATCACGTGAATTACGAATGATGAGGGTTGCGCTTCGGACAAGTGTGGAACTATGTCAAAGTTGGGATGCAAAAAGAATACAAGAAGTGGATCAATGTGATCTCTTCTGGTAGTATCCCAGTAGCTTATGTCTGAAGATGGTTTTAGGATGTTTCAAAGATGTTGGAAAAGCTGCATTACCCTTGGAAAACATCATGACCATCAGATTCATCACATTTCCTTTCATGTGCCAAGCAGCAAGTTGGAGATTCCTGGAATCTGGGTCATGGGTTGAAGTGGAACGCTGCCCCACTGCAGCCTGCCCGGATCAGGGTCAGAAGGGAGGCATCCCGAGGCCAAAATCCGAGTCCCGCCACCCGCAGGATGGTCAACTTGAAAATTAATCGGGGGAAAGCTGAACGGCATTGGATCTTGAACACTTGTTGTTGCTGCCCGAAATTCTGCCATGTGCAGCATTTTTGGATTCGACTCTTGGCCATATTCATATTCACTCGGTAAAGATCAAAACATGACATCACGTCAGGAGATTTTGGTCAGTTTGGGGTAATTTGGGGACCGATATATAACCGATATAACATGATGTCACCAGCTGCAACTCTGAGGAGCCCTTCAGCGCTGGCTGGTGGGGTCACCGCAGGCGTTGGTTTTGCGGCAGGAAGTGGGGCCGCAGGCGGCAAACTTGGCGACTCCGGCAAGGAGCCCTCGCAATGGATGGCCGCCAGCTTGCTGGCCTCAGGCAAGGGTGGTTGAACGGTTGATAATTGCCTTTTTGAGGGAACATGCAGCCCAAGAATCACCAAAACATAAAACATAATGTGTTTACCTTGTTCTGTGTTTTCCCTTCCAATTTCGGGGAAAAGAAGTTTCTGTTCACCAGCTGGCTTCAAAGTATACTCAAGATATTTTACCACCAAGGTGCAGCTCGCAGTAGCGGCTCTTTGGCTTGCGGACCTGGGTGGAGAAAAAGAAGGGCAATCACCAGGAGGATAACAGGGTTGCCATCAAAGAAAGATACTTGCTCGGAGTCAACAATCCAGCACAGAAAAGTTCAAGAGGGATGAAACATGCCAAATGCATCATAGAAACAGCCAAATAACATGTGCGCAGTATCGGCAATTTGGATAATATCCAAAGTGAAGGAAGCCCGCAGCAAACGGGATCTGATGCTCCAGCGCTGGCAGAGCCCAGCTATCAACAGCTGCCAGGTCAAAACCAGCACCATGCCGAGAGGCTCAGCTGCAAGCGTGTGCAACTGGCAGGGCTCAAAGGCTTTGTTGAGCCGGCGTCTTCCTCAGCTGCAGGATGCTGAGCCAGGGCGATCTGTGGCCACCAGTGTACAGCCAGGCCAGGCCCGTTGGAAAGCTGAGAGATTCGGAATTCGATTGCTATCTTCGGAGGAGCTAACAAAGAAGGGCACAAAAGGGATGAACTGGATAGAAATTGGCTAGAGAGTTGTGGGATCGCGGTCAAGCCATACGACCTTTGCGTATACTGTGATTGTGATGCGCTTTGGCGCTTTCACCAGGCATCAATGATACCATATTTGGCAAAGTTGGCCAAAGGGCCCAACTTGTTGTATGTGGCCTGCAACCGCACCGGTTGCAGCGGGCAACAGTTGGGCAGAACCCTCCGAGCTTTAGGATCTGGGAGAGCCACCGGTCACCATCATAGCCACAGTGGCATCATGCTACGGTCACTTGCAATTCACCCAGAAGTGCGTGGCTAAGCTCATGTGGACCTGTATAATACCCCCAAATCCTATGTTTTCACGTCACCTGTTTTTTTACCATCAAGAAAAGCAATGACTTGGTGACATACATAAAAAAGAACGCATTGGTATCTCTCTGCGCGCCCAAACATCAAATGATTGCTTGCATATCCATCAAGTTCCTTTATATCCCATTGTATTTTCATGTCTTATTCCAACAATGGGTATATCAAAATAATCATTGCATGTATATACTGTAATGGACTATGATTGTATCCTCGTACATCCCAACATCTATCCATATCTATCCCAACTAAAATTGGAATCTTGCATTCTGACTATGATACATATGCCGTTATATCCCGCGATAACCATTATCACTGGATTGGTTAAAGGGAAAATCTACAGGAAACCATGGATTTTCCAATCAAATATAGGGGTTTCCTGTAAATTTTCCCTTAAACCACTCCAGTGACATTATATCTTAGCTAAACCCAAAAACTCGCTGCGGGGGATATGTTGAAACCGTATACGAGGGTGTAGCGGGGGGGCGAGCGGGGAGGCGAAAGGGGGGGGGCGAACGTCGCGCGCACGAGCGAGCGCGAGGGCGAACGCCGGGGCGAATGGGGGGGCGAACGCCCCGCGCACGAGCGAGCGAGGGGCGAGCGTGGGGGCGAACATGGGGGCGAACGTGGGGGCGAGGGGGGCGGGCACACGGCGGGGGGACCCAGGCTGAACACAATGAGTCATGACAATTCCCCCTTCAATGTATACGCACAGGTGCACACACACAAGCACAGTCACACGCTTGCCTGTACTCACACACGGACGCACGTAAGCACGCGCACGTGCACGCACACATGCACGCACGTGCGCCACACGTACGCACGTACGCACGTACGTGCGCACGCACGTACGCACGTACGCATGCACGTACCTCGTCCGCACCCATGTACAGACCCATGTTCAAACCCATGTTCAGGACCCACGTACAGAAACAAGGTTACATTTGAAATTAGCCTCCTAATTCATTCTAAGTATTAGGAGGCTAGGGTCGTACAGAAATAGGGCCACATTTAGATCCACATGTGACTCTAAATGTGGCCTTATTTCTGTACGTGGTTTCTGTACGTGCACGTGTACGTGCGTACGTACATACGTGCGTGCGTGCAGGCGTACGTGCGTGCATACGTGCGTGCGTGCGTGCACGAACGCGTGCGTAGGTGCGTGCAGACGTGCGTACATACGTGCGTGCGTGCGCGTGTGATCGCAGTGAATGTATGTGCATACTTGTGTATGCATGCATGCGTACATGATGGCACCTGGGCGTCAAGCAAAACATAACCATCAAACTGAGTTGTAACTTCTATTGGCATGGTTGCCCCTTACCCCCTCGTACGCCCCCACGTTCGCACGCACATATGCCCCTCGTACGCCCCACCTTCGCACGCACGTACGCTCGTATGCCCCATGTTGGCACGCACGTACGCTAGCGCGTACCACGTTCGCACCCTCGCCGTACCCTCGTTCACCCCCACGTACGCACCCCCTCGTTCAATACGTTTGAAATGCTTTAAAAACAGGCCGCAGCGACTTTTTCGATTTTGATAAATTATATCCCACATATATCTCCCTTGTTCTTGCCACAGCCCGAGGGTTTCTCTGCCTGGAGCTCGCTATGCGGAGCCAAAGGCTTCAAGGCGGACACGGTCACTTGACCTAGGGCCAGTTGGGAAAAACATGAAGGATATCGGAGGATATGATGCTCAAGTATGGCTGAAATATATATGGCTAAATGTTAAATATGGCGAAATTATGCTGACTAACATATGGCTGACACCACCAAAGTCATCCCGAAAGCCGAAATCTCTGGTTTCCTCAATTAAGACACCAGAATCTAGATTCTGGGGAAGATAAGTCCCGAAATGTAGGATCACAGTCATACCGAGGCGAGCAAGAGTGATGTGGGCACCAAGTTGTTCTTTGGGCCCAGGCAATCGCCTAATCCTTTACCCGTCCACTTGACATTACATTTGCCATGTCCAATCGGTTTTGCATAGCATATTGCAATGTTGTTGATATACGATTTTGCACCGGAGGAACCCTGAAATTAGAGTGAAACTAGTGCAGTTCGTGCTAATGTAGGGGGTGCAATAAACCATAGTAAAACCCCCAGTAGGCGCCAAATTGGTCAAGGAAAATGGACTGCACCACCTATATCCAGCCAGAATACCATGGGCGTCGCAGTTGTAGCTTACCTGGCACTGGAAGTTATGTCTGCGGAGCAGCTGTTGTCCCAAAAAGTCGAAACCCATCCAGATTGGGCTTCGGCATCAAAATTCAATTTTTGTCATAACATTGGATCCTGATCGCACAGCGGCGACCGTCCGTAGGGCTTCCCAACTGTGTCTATACTGAAGTAGTCCGGTGATGTCCAAGTTTCGACGTCCAGCGGGTTCCGAACTGCCACCGGGTCACGTTGGGCTGCAGGCTATGGTTCACCCAACTCGCCAGTGGCGCCAGGTGTAGGCCGCAAGGAGTGTTTGCAAAGGCATAGGTTTCAACCACCAAGCGGCCCCACAAGGCGTCTGAGAAACTTAGAGCTGGATGAGGTTCTGCGCTACCTCAGGAAGATGCTCAAGTGTCAGGAGTCATGCTGAGATATGCTGAGGAAGGTCCAGAAGCAAAAAGGACTTGAAAATTCCACCATGAATCACGCCTACACGGCCTACAGCAAGAGATGCCATGTTTAAAATATCTTAAGCTCCAGTGAACATGATGCTGGTGCGTTCGCCTCATATATCACTGAACATCTTCAATGCCCAGTAGGCAAAACTCTCAAATTCTTTCTCTTCACAATTTGTCATATAGTTTCCGTTTCCTCTCGAGCCGCAACCATGTGCACGGCCCATGTCTGTCATGTCTTGTCAAAGCTTAGTTCCGAAACCCTCCACTCAGCCGCTGCAACCATGGGGCGGTTGTACACATCCACGGCAAACAACATGGTACCACGTGTTTGCTGGATGAAGGGCATCAAACTTTGAAATTCTGGGACCTCTGCAATCACCGGCAACCGAACATGCTCCAACCGGATTGGTAACTGGCGGCCTATGAGTACCAAACACGAGGGGAAAGCAACCAAAAGCAGCAAACCATAGAAACCAAGATTGCAGAAGTATGGCGCAATATAGCAGAGCCTCCAACGGGAAACAATCAGCCAGCTATGCCGGTCCTCCAAACCTGTGGACCAATCGTATTTTAGCCATCCCAGTGCGTAAACAAATTTGTCAGCAATTTGCGTTCATTGGATGGCGTATCGAATTAAAGGGAATTCGACCTGTGAAAAAAAATGATCTGATGCATATTTAGAGAAAAATATGTATACACCCTCGAGAATATTCTACAAATAATCTGGCGTCTGGCAGCATTTTAATCTTTCACGGAACTGAAAAATACCATGCTTGTTTACTGGTTCCTGTTTCCAACCATCATTCACAGTGACGTCGCAGTGAGGTCCTTCTGGATTCTCCCTCCACCTTACAAACAAATCCTGGAAAATCAACGCAGAAAATGCAACCCAAGGAAGGTCGAAAAGTCAAACCCCTACTAAAATTGCGTGGACTGAACAATACCTGTTGGGATACCCATCCAGAAATTCGATGCATGGAAGCTTGCGGGCGCCACCCAACCAATTGGGGGTTTTACATCCGACTACATTCCCATTATGTTTCTAGGAAATCCCTATTGTTGATGTAAGAAGCCCATATTAGGTGATTTTACTGGGAATATCATGGGAATAGAACTGTTGGTTTAATACCCCTTATATAATTAGATTTATTCTCTGATTCAAGAACACAAAGGGTTCTACTATATAATACTATATACACAGTTATGGACAATGTCCCATTAATATTTAATGACCTACTAAAACGTGTAATTACTGTTGCAAAAGATTCCAGCGGATATGTTGGACATGTCATGTGATAAACTCAACAGACAAAACCATCCCATTCACCAACCTTGGGGGTCATTTTAAATACCATATGGCCATATGGATCCAAAAACCTCCTGAGAGGGTGCTTACCCCCAAAAATCATATAAAATCATACTCCAAACATCTCCAAACCCTTCCTAAGGAGGCATTTGGATCCATAGGGATAGGGGTGGTGGTGGTTAGTAAGCCCCTCAATAGGCCCTTTCCCCAGGCGCCTGACTCAACGTGGCAAGAGCCTTCTCGCTCGCCGCCAGTGGCACACCAAGAGCCTCGAAGTCGCTGAACTCCGGAAAAGTCTCCAAAGCTTTCCTGTCGCCACAGCCGGGGCACAAAAAATGGCCAGACGTGTTGGTAGGTTCACCAATAAAGTGGGCATTCACTAGTTTAAGGCAAAGAAAAGAAACTATCCAAGAAAATGATACGGATTGGCTTGAGGGAACATTTACAGGAAACCATGGTTTTTACCTCCAAACAGTAATTTGTCCCGTGAACCAAGTCTGGGAATAGATGTGCATATGAATGTAGATATTATATACAAATACGTGCAATATTACCACAAAAAAATGGGTTGGGTTGATCACATTGTTTCTGAAAATTGGGGTGGCTCAAAACAACCACTGCTTTCCTATATTCTCCCGTTACATAGTATCAAACATAGACACAACCATTCTTGGATGATTTGGGTGCCTCATTTTAGGGAAATCCTCAGGCGGACAAGCGACCTGGCATAGATGATGATGGATCAATTCCCCAATGTTTCAGACGATTTCAGGTCCAGTTTGAGAAACCACATCCAAGAGACTTGATGCAAAATATGAACTATGAAATGCATTGAAATGCCATATGGAATGCCAAAGCCATCTGGCACTGCTCCCTGTATGAAAAGGTGTACCAAGTATCCACATCCCCATCCCATCCCATTCCCAACTACTGTAGTGTGTATTGCTTGGGCACTGCCAGTAGCTGTCGCTTGCTTTGGCCCGTGTGGCCCGTGCTTCAGCAATGTATAGCGCCAGTTTACAGGCATCATCCTGGCAGCCGTCGAATCTCCTCAGCGGGTCTCAGCCCAGGGTTCATGCTTAATGTATTACCTGGCTATGAGATAAACCCCGTTTACAGTACATCCTTGTATGTGTAGCATAGCCATGGCAACAAACACAAGCGATTCACCTGCCATTTCCCAAGCGTGGCCGGGCTTGAAGGCTGACTTTTCATCGCACGCGCCTGCCATGAACATCTGCGGCTCGAATGACGTGCTCAGGCGCATTCGACAGGAGGACGTCACCCTTTCCAAAGGCATGGGCTGCTCGCAGGGAGCGGCTGCGGATGCCGTTGTGATTCACCACATCAACTCCTGAAATCAGCCATCAATTCGTGGGTCATTTGGCTGCGATCTGTCATTGCTTGGACATGTGTTGGGTTTCGGCATCAGTTGCAAGTGGCACTTGCACCACAGAACTTGAAGTCTCAAAACTGCCATGCCCAAACAAAGATCATTCGTCCAGTCTATTTGAAGCGCTTCCAGCTTCAATTTCCTAGGGGTAAACCGGGTAAACAACATATGGCCTGGGCCTTGAGCGCATGCTCCAAAATGTGTGCATCTGCTACTTCCAACAATGCGGAAAACAGTTAAATCCATAATCCAATGGAACATTTAGATTCGATCCTTATCCTAGTTTCAATCTCCTGAAACCGAACATGGCCCCAAAAAACACACATAGTCGATATGAATTTGCGGATAAAATATGAAAACTGTATCTCGTAGCATTGTAGCCATACCTGGTTTGAGCTGCAGCCATTGAACCTCAAAGGTGTGCCAATCATTTTTAGGTGACGATCATGTCTTATAGATTCTGGAGACAGCCAAAAGATCCCTTGGTTGACAAAAAAGGATCACAACATATTCCCACAGTTTCCCATATCTTCCCACATAATTATTCCCATATGTTCCCACGTTTTCCCAGTTTTGCTCCCATGATGTCATGGCCATAAACAATCGAGGTATCCACAATTTGGACAAACCTGGGCCTCATGTCTCACAGGGCTGGTCCCACCACCCCGCGGTGTCCTACATTCTCAGCCCCATCGCTGTGGCTCTGAGTCCTTGGAAACTGATCCGCCGAAACTAGATGCGGTGGATGAATCCTACTGGATGTGTCTCCACCTCGGGGCTATCCTGTGTATAACATATTTTTTAGTCGCATACCTACACGAGTACATACATGTATGACCGTATAGATATGATTTCATATATAACCTGTGTGACCTCTGGTGTCTCCTTGCTGTACCCTCTGGTAATCCCACCCAGCACCGTTGCCAGGGTGCATCATTGTCCAAGTGTTTCTTGATTCATCGCTTGACATACCCTCTGGTACTTATTTAACACTTTGCTAAGGAAATCCATCATTTAGTTTGATGATACTTGATGATGTTCGCATTCAAACATTCATCTAACATGTGGCACGCCCAATAATAAATAATCACCAAAATCAATATCAATGGGTTCTGCAAACCATCCCCAAATGATCGGTTTATTATTTCGTTGCCCACATGAATGGGTTTTCCATTGCCCACTCTCGATTCCAGCAGGACCGCTGCCAAGTCACAAAGCCTGCAACAACGCCTCGGCTGCGCTCACCACACCAGGCATGGCTCCCGATCTTACGCCACTGTGCAAAGCAATCTGGTGGGGAACATCGATGGGACACATCTAAGGTGGGAGATGGTGTATCTACTGGAAAACCCTGCCCGGATCAGAGATGATAGGATGTTTGTAGTTTTTTTCATAAATCCCAGATGTTGTTGGATTTTAAAGATGCAACTAGAAACAGTCCTGGCTGGCAGTTTTAACTCCTATGAACAAAAACATACAGGAAAACAAGTATGGCTTGCAAGCACCTCCTATAGTGACTATAGTGATTCTTTTTCTTGGGCCTGTGGGTTGCAACATCCAAGTTATTGTAAACATCCGTAAGGTATGGTCAGCTTACTATTGTTACTATTGTGTGTGTGTGTGTGTGTGGGGTGTACCTTTATTGATTTGCGCATGGGGATAAGTCGATACAAATTGATCCGATGAGCGTTTGAGCCATAGCTCACTGAAGCGAAATTGGGCGTGTCAACTGAAAACGTCGCACCAACGGAACCACGAACTTGGCAAATTGTGTCCTATCAGTTTTTCGGGGGATCCAACCAATCATGTCACAAATCACAAGCCAATCCCAAGCACATATCACAACTCTCATCCTTCCCTGCTTTTCTCTATAGCTGTTACAAGAAATGCTCGTTGCCCAACACCGGCACCGCCTGGTGCTGGCTCATCTTCCTGAGCATCCGTCTTCTTGCTGGTCAAACCTGTGCCGAATCGACCAAGACTCGCTGAATGATGAGGGCCTGGTGGGAAATGTGCGGCAATATCTGGATCTTTGTTGGATATGTCTTGATATATCTGGGGCTGTTCTTCTGTACATCCACTTGTTCATGATTCATAATTTACCCATGATTGATCAAACCTGGCCAAACCACAATATTTAGGTGTGGTTCACTGTGGTTCTGTGCCAATTCTGTGGGAACTGCGTCCTTTCAAAATATCATCTGAACAAAACATACACGACAAGTCACAGAAAGCTATAAATGCTCTATATCAATCTGTACAGGACAGGAACAATCCAAAAGAAACGGGCGCTTGCTTTAGGACCATGCCGCTCGGAACCCCAGTTCACACAGGCAACTCTTCATCTATCTACCCCCCTCAACAAGAAAAAAGGCTGTATATATGGGTGGGTCTGAAAATAAGAGACGAAAATATCCGAAGGTTTATCACTATTTGACATCAACAAATGCGATTTTGGTATACACACATTTTCATCATTTTTCAAACACATCCATACTAGTATACAAACATTTTGTACAAGGTGGTGCCCCCCCCCCAGTTATAAATGGGTTATTCTTTGGTTGATAAGCCATAGTAATTAGTTCCATATATCTACCATATAGTCATATATGTTATGTCATGATGTTCACCAACTTCGCGATTCCGAACTGGTGAAACCACCTTGTAAATGATGAATGATGATTCACTCAGCAAAGGCTCGCATCACGTGGAAGAAACCCATGGGATCACCCACCTGGGAAGGCGGAGCTGTGCCCCGAAGCCTTGCGACGAGCACCTCAGGCTTGGCCAGCCCATCACATCCCCGGTTCGGTCCCCAATCTGAAATCCTCTGCATCCACCATGGTTTCTGGGGAGATATATTCTATATGCTATGAAGGGACTCATGTACCCAGAAAAATGGAGGTCCAATGTAAAAAGAGAAAGGAATGTGCCTTCATCGATCTGCGCGTTGCCGCGACCTGCCAGCCGTCGCGCTCAGGGATCGTATGCCGCTTGGCCAGGGCTGGAAAGCCAAGTGATTGACGACCAAATTCCACAAGCTGGGTTTGGGTTTGGGAATAGTAAGACGGCACATGTTAGTCATGTGAATTATCCATGAAGTAGTTGGCGCTACTGATAGATACTGGTAGTGCACAGGTGCCAGTGCCAACACAGGACCAATCGGAAAAATATGTTTTCCTTAACAGGCAGCGTTCCCAATCCATTGAGAAACACTTAGTTGGTTCTTGCTTACTATGACTATGATCCAACCAAGTTGCCAATAGAACATGAGAGAAGACAATAACACTAATCAATGATATAATTAAAAACCACATAAATGTTCAAACAATCATATGCATTGTATATATGCATGAATATGCATGATTATACAATATAGTATATCTATGATGTATGATACAAAAAAAATATATATATATAATATGATATATATATATATATACCCTAACCTTCTGAACCCTAGAAATTTGTCGGGTCTGATTGGAAACCCTGTGTTTACACGTAACTTAGGTAAAAACCTCGGGTTTCCAATCTAAACCCCGGGTTTTCCCGGTATCATTCCGAAGCTGCCCTGCATAGGTGTGCTGCACGGCCGGATCTTGGCTTGTAGCTCCGCTAGGGGGTTGCGGAGTGATGTTTATATGTTTCTGATTCCTTGACAACTTGATTTTTTGAGGAACATTTGCGAAAGGATCATATGATATATTCAATTATAGACATCCTCCCTAAATGGGATGCATCATTATATATATGATTTTGGCAGGGAAGAAACCACCAACAGAACGAACCCCTTCCGAAAACATACCAAGCACCTGTCTTGGGCGAAGATCGATCTTGAGGCTTGCGGTTACCTGAAACTCAGCTTGGAAGATATTCGTAGGGGACGTGGGGGTACGTGGCAGCCCGTGTTTGAAACCACGAATTTCTGCAGTTTTTCATTTCCGGTTGTTGCACTTTTCTTGGATTAATATATAACTTGCAAAAGTGGCGAGCACCGCAGCGGCCGATTGTTTTGGGCATGAAAAGCCTTCGAAAGTCGGATGGTTGATACCTCATGCATGATGATATGCAAGGGTGCAGGATGGAATCTTTACACCCTGCCTTTTGTGATGTGCCAGCCAATTTTGACTGCACGAACAAACCTTTACAAAGTTCCATCGTACTCATCTTCGTTCCGGGGCTCTTTGTCGTCCTTGCTCGGTGTTCTTCCTTTGCCTCCACACTTTCCTGTCTCTGGCTTGGGCTTTGGTCGGGCTTTCGATGTAGGTGGCCTCCACCCTGATGAAGCAGCTTCCTCTGGGCACTCCACAGGGTCCTCCACAATGGCTGGAGGTCCAGGCTCATCCACAGGCTCCTCCTCTTCCTCTTCATTCTGGCTTCTCTCACTCGACCAGGAATCTTCTCCATCACTTTGGAAACGTCTCGTAGCCTGTGGGCTAATCTCACTCCATCCATAGTGAGCAGCCACCCACTCATCTGGCATCTCTGACTCCTCCAGCAACTCTCCTGCTGGAATTCTGCCCGCATTGTAGTGCTCAATGTACCTCTTTCGGTTCCTCAGGTAATCGATCACCCTTGTTCGAGCTTTTGCATCTCCATTCTGAACTGCAATGTGCAACTGCATGAGCTCACGGATCGCGTCCCAGATGTTGTCATTCATTGGCAGTTGTCTGAAGTATGCCAACTTCTTCACCACGTAGTGCTCAATTCCTCGAGCTTCACCCAGCATCTGGAACCTGTATTCCTGGTAATCCTCAGGATCAAGATCTCTGTAGTCTTCTTCATTCTCCATGATGATTTCCAACGACCCGTAATCTGTCATGAAGTCGTCTTCTTCTTCTCCTTCCTCATAGTCTTCCTCTTCTTCACCCTCATTGTCGATGTCGATCTCTTCCAATTCCTCCTCTTTTGCCTCAGCTGGCAAATGCTCCTCTCCGCAGCCTTCTTGCTCCAAGTTCGCTTCATCTGCTTCTTCAACCACGACATCATCGTCGGTCACTTCTGACTCTGCACACTCGTGATGTTCATCTCGTCCTTCATTGATGTCCTCCATTGTCACCATCCTGACAATTGCATCATCTTCCAATGGAAAATCTTCTTCGGAACTTTCACCGGCCTCGGTCTCCAAGTAGATGCCCGTGCGTGCTTGTTCTTGTGCTCTGACTCGTGCACGCATCCTCCTCTCTCTCACATTCATCCTCATCCAATCCATGGCATCCCTTGTAACCTCAATCTTCTTGTGCATCACGTGCATGATCTTGAGCAGGATGCAGATCGTTGCCAGCAAGACCACAATGACCACTGCCAGCATACAGATTGTCCACGGGCTGGAACTTGAAGTCAGTTCAGCAACCACCAAGCATTGGCTGCTCGAATGGCCCAAGGCTTGGCTGGAATCAACCAGCAATGCCCCCAAAGTCAACCGCATCAACTTCTTTGCCACTTGGTTCAGCAATGTGCTGCTTGNTGCTCGAATGGCCCAAGGCTTGGCTGGAATCAACCAGCAATGCCCCCAAAGTCAACCGCATCAACTTCTTTGCCACTTGGTTCAGCAATGTGCTGCTTGGGCTCTCACATGCTTCCAAAGCTTCTGCATGAACTACTTTTCTGATGGTCTTCAGACGTTCACGGGATTCCTTCTTGGCACGCTCCTCCTCATACTCAAAGTGCCCCAGCTCATCCCAGTTGTCCTTGAATCCCATCAAGTAGAGCAGAAACTTCATCCTGCGCCCCGGCAATGCCTTTGTCCCGGCATCTGCCACGTTGGTGATGGTGTCGAGGCGCCGCAATTGAAAGTCCTTTCCCTGGCGCTGTTAAATCCAAAGCAAGCGCCCACTCAAATGCTTGATTCGTCCAACGCCCTCTTTGGACGCCACAGCCATACAACTCGTGTTGTCCCCGTACAATTTCAACTGNACTCAAATGCTTGATTCGTCCAACGCCCTCTTTGGACGCCACAGCCATACAACTCGTGTTGTCCCCGTACAATTTCAACTGCACGTTCTCTCCCACGAGGTGTTGTAAAACTGCTTTCAACAAAAGCCCCTCACATGCACCTGAGACAAGGGCCTCAAATTCACTTTCCGTGGAACTCAATGTCTCGTTGCGCTGAGTTCGAGAGTAGGAGAAAATCCAAATCCCACCCAGGAAGATACAGCCGCAACTGGTAGAACTCCTTGTCAATTTGTTTCCGCTCCAATCGGAGTCAGTGGCCACCTCCAACAACCAGCATGTAGGGTCCTCTTCATAGATCGGTGCCGTAGTGACACCCTCAGCTCTCCATCTGAAGCTTCTGGCTGGGTCTTTTCCTTCCATCTTCACATGATAGTCCAAGGTACCTGCNTTCATAGATCGGTGCCGTAGTGACACCCTCAGCTCTCCATCTGAAGCTTCTGGCTGGGTCTTTTCCTTCCATCTTCACATGATAGTCCAAGGTACCTGCTAAGTACCCCACCAAACTTTCCAACGTCTTCATCGATCCCACCGTAGGGCTCTGCAGTCTCCCAGCCAGCTCCTTCACGTGGAACTGAATGTCAGGCCTGTCGCCTGATATGTACAGGAGTGTCCCAACGCAGCTCCTGTAAGTCTTGATTTCCTCCTCAGATTTCAATGGTGTCTCATCCACCACAGGCTCACCTGGTGTCCTCTTTTTCTTGACACCCCCAAGCAAAGAAACCAATCCTTCAAGGTACTTCTCGTTCACCCGGATTCTGATGTCATTCTGAGTAATCTCGATGGAACGCTTGAGA
>BGPT01002810.1:70768-102750 GCA_003297045.1 Symbiodinium sp. clade C Y103 | reverse complement strand
GCTCCTCAAGTTCTGGAACCATTGAGCTGCACCTTCACGTTGTCCTGGTAGGACCTTGCCCAAAATCCACTCTTGGGGCAAATCCAACTTCTCTGCAAGTTTCTTCTCCAGCATGATCTTCACCTTCCTGGGCTGATCGCACATGAGGTATGCGTCTTTCACGTCCAGGGTCACCAGCTTCCATGACTTCAGCTGGGCAATGGCTGGGATCAACCTCAAAAGACTTTGTCCACCAGCTGGAGCAAAACAATCACTTCTGTTTGGATCCATCCAATTGAAATCCTTTGCTACCAGCCTGGCCCTTCTTGTCCACTGGTCATCCCTCCAACGCCAGTCATAAACCAATTTGGTTTGTAGCACCGTGTACTCTTCCAGGTTCACATCCTTGGTGGTTTTGAGAACTCCCAAATCGATGAGCCGTAGGAGTTCTTTGTCAGCTGCCTGCGACTCAACTTCAAATAATTGATCATGGTCCAACTCAGGTGGCCTGTCGGGAAAGCTTAAGTCCAAGTCCCCGTCCTCCAAGAGTTGGCCTTCAACCACCATCCTCACGTTGTGGTCACCTGCCGGTTGTGCTCCACCAGAACCTGAACTTGATGTATGCTCTGGACCTGGAAGATTGGATGTCCTTGGAAACTTCCTTGGAGACTCACGCATCGCCTTGGAAGGACTCTGATCTTCCTCTGGTACTGCATCTCCTCCACGTTTGTCTGCAGCATCTCGAGCTGTCTCAACTCCTCCACTGAAAGTCTTGTCCTCCTGCACGTCTTGCATCAAGTCTGCCAAGATGGTGTCATCATCTGGCTCAGCCTTCTCTGATGAACTTGTAGAAGAAGACTTCAAAGTCGAACTCGACGGATCTGATCCAGCTTCGTCAGACTGCCCTGCCTGTCTCTGATCTCCATCTGGCTGAGCATCTTCCAGTGCTTGTTGAACTGGTGCTCCTTGGGGTCGAACTGGTGCTGTAAGGGCTTTGGCACGTAGAGCTTCCTGTCTCAGTGCTGCAGCCATGTCTGGTGGTAGTGCAACTCCAGGAGCTCTTGTAGTCAAAGGAGATGACTTCGTTCCAATCTGACCAAATGCCACATTCCATGGCCACATCTTGACCTGAGATAAAACTTCAGCATCAAATGGGAATGGCATCCTTCTGATCGTCCTTGTCCATCGAAGTCCATTGGACGTTGCGACCATGTGGAAATCTCCTCGATCTGTTTTGCCAAGCCATGCACCANTGTCCATCGAAGTCCATTGGACGTTGCGACCATGTGGAAATCTCCTCGATCTGTTTTGCCAAGCCATGCACCAACTCGAAACTTGTCCTCTCCATTGGCCGTGGGAAGTCTGGCCAACACTCGTTCACCAAAAGCTGCCAACTTCCCCACATACTTTCTGCCAGTGATCATCTCATAGGCTGTTGGGCTCCCTGACTTCCTCCTCAAATATATCAAAAGCCATCCAGCATGACGCATTGCCCATTGGAAGATTGGGCCATAGGTGTTGATCTCGGCTTTGGAATGTTCCCTGAGGTGTGACACCAACGTTTTGGCAAGGCCTCTCACAGACTGAATCTCCCTTTCTACACGGCCATTGCCCTGGTGGTCTTCTGGTCCACTCATCTCGAGGATGGTCCTGAAACCTAATCGTTGGCGGCACTTTTGGATCACCTCAAGGAGCAAGCGTGTCGATGGCTCACCATCAGCTTTGATGATGATGGTGCTGTAGCCCATGGCGGTGATGAAGCGAACAACTTGTTCCGCCAAATATTTTGTATGGGCTCGACCTTTTCCAGGAGTTGGAAGACACATCACAGCATTGCCCCAGTCCTCTGTGACAACGAGGCATACTCCTCCTCTGGCATCTCCTCCATAAAGCCTGATGTCTTCCTTGTCTACTTCTTCAGCCTCCTCCAATCCCCGGGTAAAGCAAAAGTCCATACTTACCACAGGGAACTCGCTCTTTCCTTGCTCTCTGCGTGATCCTTCAGCTAACCGTTGATGGTGATCAGCTTTGCCTCTGCTTGCAACACAGGCTTGGCACCAAGGTTCGAACGGCCAGTGACAGAGTTCATGGATCTGTCTCTCAGCCTTGGTTGGCATCCTTGGAATGCTTTGGCCTCGGACTCCATCACCTCCTTCAAGCTGCTTCTTCCTGTCAAATTCCCTCCTGGAGAGTTCAACTGCAACGGACTCTGTGAAGTTCTTGTGATGGATCTTCAGCCTCTCCCAAGCCTCTGCTTTGTTGCGGCATTTTGGAAGTCCACAAATTTTCAGAGCCTCCCGCAACTTCCTCAGCGGTGAGCCCTGTGTGAACTTTTCACCATCCACCTCGATCTCCTCAAAGTCCTCACTAGGATCTTCTGCTCTCACCAATGGGTGTGGATCACCTTCAGCAGCTTCTGGTTGTGGCCCAACCTCCACATCGTCATCGTCAACCTCGTAGACTCCATCTTCAAGAGTTCTGCCATGCCACCCAAAGCCCTGCTCTTGCTTCTTCTCCTCAGTCGGCTCTGGTGACTTTGGTCTGAAGAATGGGTCATCTGCTCCTGTGTCGATCGTTCCAAGGTACTGCATATCTTCCATGTTCCTTGCAAAGAAGCACACCACCGTTGTCGGCTCACCCATGCACTCCTCAATCTCATCCTCTTTGTCTGAACGTTCTGCGACCTCCACAATCTCCCAAACGTGGTTCTTGAAGATGATGGTAGACCTGTAAGGAAAATCCAATCGATCCACTTGGCCCCTGCTATCATGGTAGTTCTTGGAGTTCNAGATGATGGTAGACCTGTAAGGAAAATCCAATCGATCCACTTGGCCCCTGCTATCATGGTAGTTCTTGGAGTTCAAAGTCACCAAGAAAGGAACCTTCCGATCCAAAGACAGGTGCCATCCTGGAGTGATCACCAGGTCACGCATCATCCCCTCGAAGTGCATTGTCACTGCTCGGATTGTCTGGGTCTCTTCCTTCTGGATCACTGCAGCTCGTCTGATCACTGCATCGGTCACCAAAGAGTGGTTTCTGAAGTGAACGTCCTTGTCGAAAGCACCAAAACTCAACCTGACCTTGTCCTTGTCTCCAGTCACCTTCCAACCATGCTTGATGAGCTTCCCAAGAGCCAGCAAGGGTTCCTTCACGTTCGACAATGCAAACGTCTCCTTGATGTGCACCTCATTGCCAGCATCATCATGAAGTACCACCAAAGCACGTCGAAGTTCTCCACCTCCCATCTTGCGGCCTTGCGCATCTCGTAGGACACTTCGACCTCGGAGTGGCTGGCCAATGTTGCTGTAGGTCATGGGCAAAACTGAAACATCTGCACCACTGTCTAGGATCACATCCACAACCTTTTCCTTGTTGATCCCACGTACAAAGGGCTCATCCAGTGGCCTCGAACCACCTTCCTTCTTCACCTCCACATTCTTGTCAAGGTCCATGAAGGTCTCGAAATAGGCATGGTTACCAGAATCTCCTCCTTCACAAACCTCCCAGTCCTTGTCGTCATCGCTGTAGGTCATGTCGTAAACCTCATCAGCACTGACCATTCGAATTGAAGCTTCTCCATCGGGCTCCTCGAGGTCCAAATCCACGATCTGCACTCTCCTCACCGTTGAAGTCCCGGCTGTAGATCCTTGTGCACTGCTTTGAGCTCCTGTTCCACTGGCAGGTGAACCAGCTGCAACCTCATTCTCCTTTGCCACCTGTCTCAAGGATCTCACAGGGCACTCCTTGCTCCAATGGCCTCGTTGCCCGCATAGCTTGCAAGCATCATAGGCCAATCCNCTGTCTCAAGGATCTCACAGGGCACTCCTTGCTCCAATGGCCTCGTTGCCCGCATAGCTTGCAAGCATCATAGGCCAATCCCTTTCCTTTACCTTGTGCTTCCTGTTTCCCATAGCCCTTGAAGCTCTTTCCCTTGTAGAAGTCATTCTGCTTGCCCTTTGACTTGCCGTCAGATTTCCCTTTGCCTTTCTGACCTTTGCCATCTTTTCCAAAAGACTTTCCCTTGGAACCCTTCTTGCCCTTGCCCTTGTTGAAGCCCTTGACACGGTCGATATCCATAGGTACTGGTTCATCTCCTCTGTCTCGATCCTTGATGTCCAGCTCTCTGTAGACGGTCGAGGAGTTCCAACTTGCTGTCGTCCGCTCATAGTTGATGACCTTCTCTCGAGTGGTTGAGTAGGTCGACTTCTCATCCATTGACAACTGAAGGTGCTGTCTGAGAGTAGGATGAACCACCTTCAACAGCACTGACAGCTTGGTGTTCTCTGAGATCTCCTCCTTTGCCACTGTGTGGTATTCCTCAGCCAAACGTTCAAGACCTAGAACTTGTTCGAGGATCGTCTTCTCCTTGGTGAACTGCGGATGTGAAAGAAAAGCTTGAAGAAGTGCGATGCTTCTGGCACGAGTTCTGGGAGCTAGTTGTCGATTCAGCTCCCTCCATGCTTCAAACCCATTTCCATCTTCTATGGATCGAAGAATTTTCAGGGGTCGTCCTCGAAGTAGTCCAATGAGGATGCTGTGCAACTTTTCAACCCTGGCATGTTTCTCCACTGTCATGTCCAGAAACTCAAGTGGAGCTACAGCAGCCTCAGCAGCATCTAAGTCCCCTCGAAACTCGTCCTGCGCAAAGAAAAGCCATGACCTNCTCCACTGTCATGTCCAGAAACTCAAGTGGAGCTACAGCAGCCTCAGCAGCATCTAAGTCCCCTCGAAACTCGTCCTGCGCAAAGAAAAGCCATGACCTAAATCCCAGTCTCCAATCCGCCCACATAGCTAACTCCTCTTCCTGGTTCTTTGGGTGGAAGATCTCTGGTTGTCTAACAACTTTCCCTGCATCTCCAAACCGATCCTTCTTGGCTTCAGACGTCAACTTTTCCTTGAAGACCCTGGCCATCTCCACCATGGCATCGGTCTGCTCCTTGGAGGACTGAAGCAGCCGTGCCACCATCTCCTCATCCATGGCTAGTACACTTCTCGATTTGTGCCCTCACCTCGTTTGAGGATCCTTGGGCTCCGCTACCATGCAAAAGTGGCGAGCGCAGCAGCGGCAACTGGCAACTGTTTTGGGCATGAAAAGCCTTCGAAGTAAATGTGAAATGTTGATATGTCCATGGTGAAATGCTGGGCACTGAACGCAGGATGGAATCTTTACAAAGCCACTAAGCCATACTTCCTGACCAAAAAATACCCTTCACCCGGCTTCAAAGTTCTTTCACATCTATGGGGTTATCCCCCAACACACAAAAAGAATACTATCCCCATTTACAATTACTATCCCCATTGACAAAAAAGGGATTCAAGTACCTTTACCTTTAGTACATGAAATATTCCTAGTAATGATATACCATAGTATATTCCCGTAGTATATTCCCATAGTAAATTCCCGTTATATAAATCCCGGTAGAATTGCACCTTTTTTGGGGAGTGGTTCAATTCCCATCTCAGCATCCAAAAAGTCACCTGATCTCTGCACCAGTCTCACCGGTGGTGGTGGTGCCGTGGTGGTGGACGTCGTTGTGCCGGTGGTGGTGGTGTTGGTCAAGAACCTGCAGTGGGTAGTGCACCATTTCTGCCTACCAGGTGAGAGTCCCGGAACAAAAAAAGCAGGAAACCCCCCATATTTCATGGTAATTTTATCATGGTTTTCCGGTGAAGATCTTCCCAACAAAACCAACCGAATGATGAATTCTTGGGTTGACTAGGGGGATATAACTATAGTCTTGATGGGTTTGTGAACCAAAATAAATCACTCAACAGCCTCACCTTGTACTTGGATGCGCATTCCTCTCAAAGAAAGTGGTTTCAAATCCACTGGGCATATTCCATTGACCCTCCAGTAAACTAACATAGCTATTGGAAATGGCGCATATATAGTGGATTTACCTATTAAGTGTTGTGATGTTCCAAAGTTATGTTCGGTTACCAGAAGGTATGACTACGCAATGACTACCCACTTCCCAACTGGGAAGCATCAAAAGCCTGGTCGAAGATTCAATCCCAACGAATGTGATGGGAAAATATGGGGTAGTCATGGAAGATTTCATGAGTGATGTGCATTGTCATCGGGGTATGAAACTATAAATTCCACCATTTCATGGGGATATCAGGTGGTGCCCTGAACCCTTAGCCAATTTGGTGAACATAACGAGGCGAATTCTATGGTTTATGGTAGATGTATGATGTATCTATGGTTGGGTTCAAAAGCAACTTGCAACTGGGGCACCACCTTGTATCATGGCATATAATGGTGATATTCAGGAGATTGTCCATCAAACATGGGGATCAAACCGACAGAAACGGGGCTCAAACCAAGATAGTGATTGGGTTCATAGTCCATACCTATGACCTATTGCACTTGGGGATATTCCATTGATGAAACCGCGTTCCGAGCCACGTGGTGGTGGCGGTGCGCGTGGTCACGGTGGAGGTGGTGGTGTTGGTCAGGGTAGTGGAGGTCACCTGCCATGGGCAGCCCGGGCCCATGGGGGTTTCATCAGCAAAAACGGTGGGTTTTCTGGTGGAAAAATTGTGTCTGACTGAAGGGTTTGACCTAGAAAAAATTGTGATTTCAGCTGGAAAAATATGTGGATATCAGATAGAATGATGGGGATGTTGGAATATAATAAGATCACAATGGTGGTTCGGGAAAAGAGATGTAAGGGGATACAAAGTTGGCAAACCATTCACAAATTTGGGATTGAAGCCAGAAAACATGACTCACACTTGGCATGTCGGCAACCAAAAATCATCAAACATGAGGATATTAGGAAACCAAAAAAAAAAACATGATTTTACCAACAACAATAGTGATTTCACTCAGATTTCATTGGCAAGTTCACTGCCGATGGGAAAATAGCAATCTTCAGGGAATGCCAAGACATGCCAAAGATTGATCGGCTTGGTCTGAGAGAATTGTCAGCTGCAAATCTTCACAAGGTGGACTATTTAGAAATAGTATAATGTAGTAAACCAACCCAATAGCAAACCAACGATTTAGGGATGGACACTAAAACCTACCAATGTTATCCAATGCTTATATACTCAGGATAGTTTCAAAATGTTCCAATGTAAAGGATTGACAATAAAGAAAGGGATGTAGGCGTATCATATCTATCAAGGGATATCGTGGACTTGCACAAATATTGTATTTCTAAAACCATTTCAATGTTATTATAAAAATCTAAGTTGTCCATATTTGCTCGCGCACTTGGGTTGATTTCCATGGACAGGACCATGACGATAAACTCCAGAAGTTGGGATATGCATGGATAACCCCTGCAACTATGGGATACTCGGTATAGTAACCTCCAAAAAGATAAAAAAGTAATTCATCACTACTTCAGTGGGATGTTGCTTTTCAGCATCTTTTGGGGGTTACTATATACTATGGTTCTGTATCCGCTTAGTTCACAGGAATTGCAGCCCCTTTCTCTCCCTACCCACCTCTCTTTCCGTGCTTGACGTGGCCATGGCAGAGGTGGTAGCAGTCATTGTGGAGCTTCCTCGGTTGCTCCCAACACCCCAGGTACAATCGGGGGGAACTGGGTTAATCAAGAGGTCAAATTACCAATGTTCCCCCAAAAAGTTGCTGAAACAAATAGGTTGGAGCCAGCCGGTCTATTCTGGTGCTTCGGAAAACATCTGGGAAAATGATCATATTTCACTGACTTGAAACAAGGCTAGATTGGGATAATTCCTGGTATTCACCATCATTCCACGGTTCGGGAGAACAGTGAGGTCCTTATCATTTATCCAAAGTCATCATGAGCTCTGGTTGATTATCCCATGAATATCATATAATCAAAGAACCCAATCATATAATGTTCCATGAACATACATCGTATCTACCCTCTGGTAATTTAACATAGCTATTGAAAATGGCCCATTTATAGTGGATTTTTTTCCATTCTGCCGATGTTGAGTCTAGCTCGTTCGGATGTTGCAAATCTCTCGAATTTAAGTGGAATCGAATCCAAAAACAACAAGGTCCTGCCACCAATCATCCCTGGAAATCCGGGAGAAATGTGCTATGCGACACAATGGTGCAGGAGGCCTCGTACAAAGAATGCACCCATTCCAGCTCATCTGTACACAGATCTTTGCTGGTCTTGGAACCTGTCTGTTGCAGACGTTGCTGCAGGCTGTATACGACAGACAGGACCAGAGCACGACAGAGCCTAGAGGGGTACTCTTTGGCAGCTGCAGTACGGAACGAGCCATCACTCGCACGGCCAGCCAAAAGGACCTGTGGCTTCACCAAAAGCGGGTCAACCTCGTTGGAGAGCACTTTGGCCATAATGTCTGGATTGCCAAGATTCAAGGCACGCAATGTGGTGGGTTTGACTCCCTTTGCACCGTACTGCCACTGGTGGATATGATGTTCAACTGGCAGCCGCATGATCCAGCGTTGATGGACATCAGTGCGCCACACGGAGGCTTTGTCTTCATCAACATTCTCGGTGGGGTGTTCCATAATAGAGCCCGCTCCTGTCAAAACAAGCTCGGCTTCGGCAATCAAGGAGTGGAACAACAATCGTGTTCCAACCATGGTCTGATAGAGCTCACGCCCCGTGCGATGCGGAATAAGCCAAGGCCAGGTCTTAGATCGCAATGGACGGGGTTGTCGAGGGCCCGGCAACTGAATATGCCTAGCAGCGCTGAATGTTTCGCAAGGGGGTCCAGTGAGGCCAGCCGCAAAGAAGCCCTTGCGAATAATGCGAAGCAGCATATCAAAATGAGGTCCACGATCCAGATTCCCCAACTGTGAGTGGATAGCGGTGTCGACAGACAAGATGCGGAGAGCAAAACCAGGGATGAGGTGTTGGCAGCACTGCACCCAGAAATGACAATCACCACATCGTCGTCGCCCACTAAAGAGATGCAGGATCCAAATGGTCGGTTGACCGTTCTCCAGAGTGATCGGAACTTGTGAACAATTGGGAAGACCCAAAAACGAAACACGAAAAACATCAAAACCGGACACTTGAAAATCAAAAGGGTCAACCAAAGGTTCAAGCTCGTGGCGTACCCTCATCTCAGCCTGCTCATCTTCAACAGGAGGTTGAAACGCTTCATCCATGCGCCGCTTCCATGCCAGGAGACGACCAAGCGGTGTCTGATCCAGAAGATCGATGATGCCAGACTTCAATCTCTGAAAACAAGAAACACCAAGATGAGGAAAACGACGACAATGGAGCTGAGAATGCTGCCACGTCCAGAATGCCCACAGCCGCATGTCATCTTCATCCACAAAGGAAGGCAAGCCCCTCATTTGTGACACCAAATCTCCCTCATTTGTGACACCAAAACCCTGCTGGATTTCCTTCATTTGCGACACCAAATCTCCCTCATTTGCGACACCACCATTTAGGGTCTATAATTAGGGGACCTGGGGGGGGACTTGGGGAGGGACTTGGGGAGGCTTAGGGGTTTGAGGCAGGAGGATAGCAGCAGTTCAAAGCAACCATTTAGGGTTTATAATTAGGGGACATGGGGGAGGACCTGGGGGGGCTTGGGGGGACTTGGCNGGCAGGAGGATTGCAGCAGTTCAAAGCAACCATTTAGGGTTTATAATTAGGGGACATGGGGGAGGACCTGGGGGGGCTTGGGGGGACTTGGCGGGGGGGACTTGGGGGGCCTCAGGGGACTGAGGCAGGAGGGGACATGGGGGGGGACTTGGGGGGACTTGGGGAGGGACTTGGGGAAGGACTTGGGGGGGCGTAGGGGACTTAGGGGGGGACTTGGGGGAAGGACCTGCGGGGGCTTGGGGGACTTGGGCAGGAGGATTGCAGCAGTTCAAAGCAACCATTTAGGGTTTATAATTAGGGGACATGGGGGGGGACTTGGGGGGGGGGACTTGGGGGGGAGGACCTGGCAGGGCTTGGGGGACTTGGGCAGGAGGATTGCAGCAGTTCAAAACAACAAATTAGGATTTATAATTAGGGGACATGGGACCTGGGCAGGCTTGCGGGACTTGGGCAGGAGGATTGCCGCGGTTCAAAGCAACAAATTAGGGTTTATAATTAGGGGACATGGGACCTGGGGGGGCTTGGGGGACTTGGGCAGGAGGATTGCCGCGGTTCAAAGCGACCATTTCGGGTTTATCATTAATGGAGATGGGGGAAACTGAGGGGGGGGACCTGGGGGGGCTTCGGGGACTTGGGCAAGAGGATTGCAGCAGTTCAAAGCAACCATTTACTGTTTATAGCAAGGGGACATGGGGGGACTTGGGGGACGGGGGGGAGGACCTGCGGGGGCTTGGGGGACTTGGGCAGGAGGATTGCAGCAGTTCAAAGCAGCAGGAAGAGACAAGGAGCCACCCGAAGAAGCCGGAAGCAAGGACTGCCAACAGGCCCACACAGTGAATGCCTGCACAATGAAATTGATGAGCTAAGTCTTCGGCACGTGCTCCTAAGAAGCCTGACGCATGATCTTGTCCTGGATACAGAGTGAGCACATTGGCTGTCGCAACCCTCAACCGAAGAGGTTCATCGGCAGGACACAAAGGGTCTGCAGGCGCGTGGAATTTCAGGAAAGGATGCAACTCAGGATCTGGATTCGATTGCAAGGGTGCCGCCGTGTTCAATCGCCAGGAGAGACCACGAAGAGTCGGGGCATCAGGACGTCCCTGCAGGGAACGCTCAAAGAGCCATAGCCATTGTTGAGTGACAAGGTCATTTCCATCAAAGGTACAACAAGAAATGACTGACGCAATGTCAAAGGTAACCCAATTGTCATCAATCGCCTGACTGGCCACTGTGTCAGCCAGATCATTCCAAGGATCATCAGAGTGACCTTTCACATGAAGCCATTGAGGCACACGCCACAAAAGCTGCTCAAGCCACAGAGCTAGAGAACGTGCAGTGAGAGCAAGATCAGAATTGAGCTCAGACATGCATAGTCCTTGTGCGACACGCCCTGCATAAACACTATCAAAGTGAAAAGCGAAGTCCACAAACTGACAGTCAATGCAGGATGCCAGACGCAGGGCCCACATTAGTGCAACTATGACAGCTGAGGTCTCAGAGGGTGGAGCTGACGAGTCTTGCCAACACCAAGCAGTATGAAATCCACCAAAGTGCATGCCATCAGGTGTTACAAAGATCATCACAACACCAGCCGCAGCCTTAATGGAGGAAGGTCGAAAAGAGCCATCAGTGTAGAAATGAATCTCTGTAAAAGGAGCTCCACGCCATGGGCACAAAGTTGCGAGGGCATCAACGGTACTACTCGTGCATCGTGACCAATCACAGTGCTGAGAAGAGACACCGGGCCAGAGGTCAAGTAGCTGTCGTCGCTGAAAGTCAAGCTTCTGACAGTCAATATAGGTCCATGAAGGAGCAGGAACATGATCCGCCAAGCAGAGCCCCATGGTTGCAGACAATTTGAATTCATCATGGTTGTCATCTGACTCTCGGGGCCGCTGTGCATGAGCCACCACATCAGCTGTTAGGCGCTCCCGAGAGTGCTCTCGACAGTCAAAGGTGCCTTTAACTCGATGGGCTGAAAGTTGCAGGAGGCTAGAAGCTTCACCTGCACCTTCAGTATGCGAGGCGCTATCAAGGGAAGCAGGAGGCTGAATCTCAATGAGAATGTTGTCTCCATGGTTGACTCGAACTGATCGTCTTGCAGGCCAAAGGAACTGCTCACGCCGAATCATCAACGGTAATCGCATGAGATCACCTGGTATAGGAAAGAGATCGACAATACTGGAGAAAGAAAGCCGGTCCCGACCACAAACAGCAACATGATGTGGCTCGACCAAGTCAGCTCCATGTCTCAAGGCTGTGAGAAGAAGAGCTGCCTGCTTGAGGCTCTTGAAGCACAATGACATGACCGATATACGACTGCATCGGTGAGTTCAAAGGCGATGGATCAACCCAGAAAATGTCAAAGGGAAGTCGTAAGTCCAAACGATCATCCCATAGGTCTGTGATTGATCTTTGCCAAGAGGAAGCATCTGAGCGAAGCCTCACTGTTCGAGGATGTTGACATCTGTTTGCCCGCAGTCCATTCAAGTGCCAGGTCTGGAGGTAAGCAACTGGCCCCTCATCACCGCGCTCAACAAAAGAGTATTCTGCAAATGCACGATGAAGATCTTGCGCCCATCCAGGAGTGAGGACAGCAAGTGTCGAAGGGAAAGGGAGTGGACCAAGTCCAGACAAATGCTGGATACGATCACGAAGCGAAGGATCATCAAGATCCGACATATTGTTGAGGGAGTCAATCTGCCGCCGATGAATCAGAAAGCGGAATGACTGTCCATGACGTGCGATAAATCTTTCGTGATCTTGCATCTGTCGGTTGCCTATCCATAGGGCACATACGTTCTGTGCAGCCTCCGGGGGACAGTCGTCGACTGCGTCGACCACAGAGCGAACAGAATGTAGGTCGACCCGGTCTGTCATTACGACAGCTGCAGAGTGGGCCATGCCCCTATCGTATGCACTGTCGTACACTGAAATTATCAGTGAACGTTGAAATCGAACAGGCCTTTGTACGAGGATGAGTTTGCCGATGATTTGCGTGGCAGCATCTTCAGGGAGGGGTTCCACTATGTGGAATTCAAGGGCAGCACCTGGCAAAAAGTAATCCCGCCATAAGATGCGAAGCTCTTGCTCCCACCGAGCAAAGTCCCCTCCAAGTACGGCAATCCTCGTAAAGTGGCATCTCTGAAAATTGAGATGATCACTGAACCAGGTCTCGAGGCGTCCGAGGCGTTCTACTCCTCCTGGACCGATCGTAGCCAAGGCATTCCAAGAGTCATAGACTGAACGAACCCACGGATCATGCATATCCAGATTGTCTTCAGGATCAGAAGGAAAGTCAGGGAGGTCCTCGGCTGCCTGATTGAACAAGCGCAGGGCGTTGAGAAAGGCATCCGTAAAGCTATGAAGGATGGGGACAATGTTGGAAGTGCAAGTCTGATCCAGCACGTCCAATTCACTCATCTTGCAAAGGGATTCGGAAGAAAACTCAACTCTACCGTCATCCAATGGCAAGGTCGAAGAAGAAGTCTGGATCAAAGAAGTTCCATCATTCAAAGCAATGGGTTCATCAATATGACACGCACATGTAGGGTCCACAACCAGGATACGGATGTACTCATCATCGTTGAAGCGGAGTGGCCGATGTGCAAGCTCCGACATGATGACATTGTTGTGCCACAGGGTGCATTCAAGGAAGGGGTTGATGCACTGCTCATCAAGCCCTAGAAGTCGAAAGGTTGATCTTCTTGTCATAGTTGAAGGAACCCATCGTACAAAACGCCTATGCTGTGTAGGTAGAACTTGCCGACATTCAAAGACTGTCAAATCAATCAGCACAAAGCGCATGTGATCATTCGGACGCACTTCAGATTGACGACGGAGAAGAACACACTCAAGGTCATTCTGAATGAAATCGGAGGGCCTATGGGAGACACGATGCAGTTGTGCAATCTCATTCTCATAGATCATGAAGGCTCGAGCAACCAACGCAATCATCTGATGCCTGTCTCCCCATGGCAGTCTCAATGAGCGCGTCTGCCCATCTAAAGAGATCACTACCGTGAGTCGCCAAAATGGAGTGTCCGAGGAATGAGAAGAACCAGAAGTTGAAGTGGACGTTGATCTACTGGATCTACTTCGGCTCCTGCTGATTGAGGACGTTGCAGTCCAAAGTGATTGAGGACGTCGGGCCATAAAGGATGTACTGTCTTCAGGAGCCACGTTGTCATAGCCTGGAGGGGGATGAGTCGCCTCAGGATCATCATCAGGAACTGCTGGGTCAAAACTGTCTCCAGTCCGACGAGCTCTGCGTTGCGCAATGCGAGTAATGAGATTGTGCTCTTGCTCAGCCTCACTCATAGGAGCTGGAATTCGAATTTGTAATCCAAGGCCATGGTGCAGATGGAGAACAGCATCAGGAGGAACAGCATCTCGTCCAAGAAGCACAGTGCAAACTCCAAAGCCTTGTGAAGCTCGAAGTTGACAAACATCAAGAACTTGAGCAATCTGCAGAACTTGATGCGATGAAATCGTTCGAAAAGCAGAATGTGCAACAGCAATGAACCTCGTAGTAGGAACAGAGATGTGAACAGCAGTTGTCAAAATTGCGGCCTTCTCAGGAGTTTGTCGTTGATGAACAATGATCGTCGCTACTGTGTCAGGAAAAGCAGAATGAGGTGGGTCTGGTTGTACAACTGAAACATCCAGCGGTACTCCATCCTCGACCAGATCCTCCCACACAAACTTGATGTCATTCTCCCAATCACGAAAGTCAACGTCAAACCTCATTGGACGGGGTTCATCATGACGTAGATGGGTTTGATGGTTGATGTAGAACGCATTGACGAACACAACTGGTCCCTCTCCATCAACCTCCACATGACCCTCATTGCGCAAAAGCTCCCATATGCCAGATGCCCAAGAGGGTTCTGGCTCTAGTCTATGAGGATCAGAAGGATCACTGCCGGCAGGCGAGTCGATAGGAACGTGGGGAGAGGCTGCGGAACTACCAGGAGACATGAAAGCAACGCAACCGGGAACAGTGTCTACGGAGCAATCATTTGTCTGCATCCATTCTTCACATTGTCGAAGAGAAGAGGATGATGAATCGTTCATTGGGCCACCCATCAAATCCCCAATGGTGTGGACCACAGGAAAACGGAGAGGACGAACTGAACTATGACGAATACCCATCGGAACACTTGAAAAATCAACTGCAGCATGACTCCAAGGCGTAAGTCCACATGCGAAGGAGTCAGCTGGCAATGTGCGCTTGAACATCATAAACTCATCATCGAGGCCCAGCCACAGGTCAAGAGAATCTGCAAAGCCCACACGCAGATTCGTGACACATGAGGGTGCCCTCTTGAGAATGCTCAAAGGAGTGCATGTACTTCTAGCACAAAAACTGGAGTCAGCACATCCTGCCATAAGGTCTTCGCAATCCAGAGCAAGTGCGAGTCCACGTGCACGATCCCTGGCTTGCCATTCATTGATGAAATCATCTTTCAAAAGAGCACGATGACTCCACTTCATGGTCACTGGAGACGCATCCACGCTCCAATGCCTCTTCAGCCCTAGGTCGTCATGCGTGTACGTCATGTACGACCGGGCCATCAAAAAGAGGTAGACGCAGGCAATCCTGAATCGGCGTTCAACTTGTTGTCCATGTCCAGATCTTCGATGCGTGGAGAGGAGGTCCTTGGTCGTTTGGAGGCCTTCTCTTCGCTGTCGATGGTCATTGCCTGTTCGTGGAGTTGTTGTAGAGAAGAGGTCAGATGTATCAGACTGTCCTTGATCTTGACAGTTGAATTCGTTGCTGACTCTCGATCCTTCATCAGCTCCTCGTCGTCGGTGTCGTGCACCTCGATGGTTGTAGAAACCTTACCAGCCTCTTCCTTCGTCTCCTCGACAATGGTCTTCGCCTCGGCAAACTTCTTTTGGGCTTGTTGGATGCGATCTTGCAATTCTATCTCTTGAGCCTGAAAGAGCGAAGTGTGGTCTTGCCACGTCTTCACGGCCTCGGCAATGAAAGTCCTCCATGAGGAAATGAGGTTTGCACGGGCTTGGAGCGCTTCTTCTAACTCCGACCTTGCAAGTCCTTGGAGACGAACAGCTGAATGAAAATTTCGAGTAGCCTTGGCGCCCTCCTTTTTCGAAAGCTGCTGTACCTTTTTCCTCATGTCTTCGGGGAGTTCCGATTGCCGTGCTCGGGCTAGCTCCACAAACTCCCTGGTTTCTGCATCCATCACCGATGTGTTGGCTGAAGTCACAGCAGGCGGCGCAGGATGTTGCATCGACACTGGGGCTGTGGGCGCAGTGAAGGGCTGTTGAGGATGTTGCTGCTGCACATTCGGCGGCGGGCCCATATGCATCATCTGAGGCATCATCTGTGTCTGTGCAGGAGCAAATACCATAGGCGGATTCATACTCTGCCCTGCTATGCCATATCCCGGCCATGGGACATTGGGAGGTGGCGGTGGTGCCAAAAAGGCTCCTTTGCCTTGTGCACCAGCTGGAACTTGAGGAGGAGCTGGGTGATACTGCGTCAAAGGCGGCCCAGGTCCATCTTGATGCTGTCGATTGGCACTCTTGGCTCGTCGACCTTTGGGTGTCTGACCACGACTTTTGGAACGCGGTCGATTCCATCCCTGCTGTTGCCATGCAGAGGAGTTCACAGTCCAATCCTGCTGATGGGCAGGTTGGAGATTCTGAGATGCGGTACTGTGTGGAGCCTGCTTCTGTCCGTGAATGTAAGTATGGTCCATGGTTTGCTGCCAATGTGTCTGGCAGCGAGGACAAAAGGCCGATGCCCGCTTGACTAATTGTCGGCATTGAGTGCACTTCCAAGGTGCATTTTGTCCCGAAGCCATCTTTTTTGCTGCCAGGGCAATGCGACGTAGGAAAGGCTGATCTCTCGAATGGTGATGTGCAAGCGTCTTCAGGATGTCGTACAACTGGCGAGATGACAGGAGACGATGACCAGAGCGATGTAACCACCAGAGAAGTCGAGCGCGTGCTCGTTGGCGTCGATGTAGACGACGTGTCGTTGCAGTCGCCGTTGTCAAAGAAGCCCAAGCAAGTGCGCAGATTCAAAGATGCAGCACCACGCCAAAAATTGTCCGGATTCCCCTTAGGCAGAATCGAAATCAAGACAAGGAAGATTGCGAGGGTAGAGCAAGAACTCATACAAAAGAATGATGACAAAGACCTCAAAGTCAATGCAGCAGAAAATGCAGAAAAGTTCGATTGCAAAGGAGTAGAGCGGGATGGTCAACAACGAGACAAAGTCGATCGTGTCAAGGACAAGGCCGCCACCACTCCGAACAGACCACCCGGATTTTTACGTGCCCGGGAGCACAGGACAAGGTGATGCTAGGTGGTCAAGCTAGCAGAGCACGTGCGATCAAAGTTCCAGGGCTGTGCCAGTTCAGAACAAAGAAAGCAAAGGCAAAATGAAGAAATTGCCCGGGGTTGGTAATCACAAAAACCCCCTAAGGTCACGGGAAGAACGTGGGCACCCTGCTCACTTGATCCCAAACCTTATCCATCTATGTTTGAGCCCTTTCACTTCCTTTCCCTTCGCTGAGGTTCTCCCTCTGCACCTTCTGACTTGAGGCCGCGTGTCGTGTCTTGCGGTTGCGACTGTTGATTTCTGTTTCGAAGTGAGGCCACCGTCAGTGCCTCGTTTGTTGGTGTAAATAATAACCCAATCGAGCTATAGAATGTTATCATGACAAATCTTCTTTAAACCCTAATGATTGTAGGTGTAAACCAACTTTGCTATCTAGGGGGCCCGCTTTGCAGCCTGTTTCATTCGTACCATCTTAGTAGCGGAACCACCCAAAGTAATCAAACAGGGACGGTTCCTACGCGCGGGGATTGGCATTGTCCAAATTTTAAGTGCCTCTCAAATTAGGGGTATCACACCAAAATGTTCATATGACTGGACTAGTGTGCTTCGACTAGACCTATAAGAATTGAGTGTATTTCTTCAGGAAATCCGATGTGAAAAACAAATCGTTGGTTTCATCGCCTTGATTCGTCCTCCAGAAATCATGGGTTTCCCCACGGGTGGGCCTGCCCTCCCAAAAGCGGAGGGCAAGGCAGAAGTCTTCGGAGCAGCTGCCTCTGTACTGCAGCTCCTCCGGGCCCCCTTCGTGGTAATAATCGACGCCCGTCTCTATCTGGAGGGCGTCGATGTCATCGACTGGGACCTCAATAGCTGGTGCCCCCCAAAAATTGGGGGTATGTATGAACTGCTTCAAATATAGTGGATTTTCCCATTAAACATTGTAATTGTCCATAGCTATGTTAGTTTACCAGAGGGTAGAAAACGTGTCATCTGCACCGAATCCTTGCTGCACTGCACCAAGACACCTTGTTCCGAATCTTCGCCTTCGCCTTGGATTGATCACCGTGTGGAGAACGAATATTTTATACCCCCGAATAAGGGATGCCAAAATGAATACCCTCTGGTAAACTAGCATAGCTATTGAAAATCCACCATTTACAGTGGATTTTCCGATGAAAACTGGTGATTTTCCATAGTTATGTTAGTTTACCAGAGGGTAGATCCAATACCAAACCAGAGTTTCCCAGGAGTATTTAATAGGGACTGAGATAAGTCTTGATACCACAATCATGAAATACGTTTGTCTTTTCGAGTGATCGTTTGAGTTGGGCTGGAACCTTAAAACTCTGCTTGCTTGTTTGAAAGTGGTTCTTATGTTGGATTACAATCACAGCATCCCACCATTTCCGTGTCTTTTTTGAGGGGCAGTACTCCGATCCCCTTCCGGTGTACTGGCTGCTTACTAGCCTCCCATTATGAGTCATTTTGGATTTTGAGTTATTGGGGTGATCCCAACTTGTTGGGGTTTATAAATAACCATGAGCTCTATCCATTACCTCTGGCCTGCACCCCCCAAGTAGTAACCCACGAACAGTTGGGTAGACTGGAACCAGCAACCAACACCCAAGTGGCTCTGATTCATGTCGCCAGCCTGACTGTCCTTCCGACCAGCCGGGACTAGTGCACTCCAGCATCCACTGGTCATGGAGAAATCAATCATTTGCATACTATGTATATACACAAAGAGATGAACATTTTGAAGAAACCAATCTAGAGATAGATTGATCGATTGACAGATAAAGGGTGGTAAATACTAATGAAACTTGATTGTCAAACAGTCAAGAAACCAATCTCAATCATTGATTGGTTGATTGATTAACCAGTTGATTGACACATAGGTGGTGAGTTCTACTTCATAGGTCTCCAGCATGGACCGGGATGGGAGGTGAGCGCCATCCAGTAAAATCCCGTTTTGAATCTATAGATAACACAAAGACGTGGGGATGGGTCAAAACCTATGGAATACCTTGGAATACCATATTTTGGGGGGGATGAAAACCTATGGAATACCTTGGAATACCATATTCTTGGGTGATTACATGGGATGAACATGATGAACATACATAAATCCCAGCTAATTTGAGGCCAACAGATCTGGCCTCTGGCACCTGAAGAACTTGAAGTCCTTCAACCATATGAGCAACATGCCCCAACATGTCCAACATGTCATGGGTGAGGAAACGTATGCACTTTAATTGACCGAAACAGGGGGCACTTGGCCTCTCAGGTCTTATCACCCCCATTTACGGCCAGCTACAGGGATGATTTCCCCAAGAACATGCACCCAGCATTCCAGTGACGGAAAAGGACGGGTTCGGTCATGATCAAATTCATCCAGATATATCACATATTATGCCATTATATCATATTATATCCACATGATACACCCATTTATAGATGATGTTCCCATGGGTTTTCCCCATGATTTTCCGCAGTTCTGCCGGACACGGTCGCCGCAGCAGCTTCGCGGTCCTCTGAATCGCCTGGGTCCACCCTGGTGCAATTGAGAAAACCTGAGACCGCAGGTGATCCAGGCTACACGTGCGGCGCGGTTGGATGTTCTGGATGGGATTTTTGAGCGAAACCACCATGAAATCGGGATTTCACTGGTTCGATGGCAAACTTCATGGAGAGATCATTGAGATTTTGATGGGAAGATCTACAATATGATATTCGGATATCACCAGCAAGGTCGGAGGTAGTGGTTTGTGAAGAAATGGGGGACTTGGCGCAAAATTGCAATTTCACTGAGAAAATCGGATTAAAAATCCCATTCTATGGAATCATGGAATAGGATAGCCTTGTTTCTGGACAAGCCACTTGTTGATTCACCCCACTTAGTATGTAGATTATAACACACCAATTACAAGTGGACTAAAGCTATACTGTATACCTAGTAAAGGAAACCTACCTATGTTGCTTACCCTACTTATGACCAGGTGTGCAACCCATGTAGGACGAAGCACCAAGTACCCAGCATTGCTACACGATGACTTTCCCAGCTATAAACCTCCATGGCAAGTTCGGGGGATTTCCACGCAATCGCCATTGCCATGATGACAACGTTGCGGGTACCTTTGAAATCTTTGGATTTTCTCAGCTTCTTGGATGCTGGAACTTAGGTACGAAGTGGTGCAAGGCTGTGAAAAGAAGGTCTGCTGAGATACAGCTCGACCCTCAACGCACTAGAAAATGCGGGCCCTGTGCCCAAGTAGTTGGGGCAACAGTCTGTGCTTGCTACAGATACCCTACTTGATGATGATTTGCCGGTTTTAGACCCCTTCTGCCGGCGTTTTGTTCAGTTTTCACCCAACTTCTTGGAAACACCATCACACCATGGCAAATCTTAGGCCAAGGAACCCTGCCAAAAGAAATGCAGGTTGACCTGGTTAGTATATACAGTTGTATCACAATGATATCCCATTTCATGGTCAATCTTTGGTAGTCCACAAAAAATCCATCTATGGCTGTGTATTTTCCCCATTTATAGCCGAAAAAAACGATCCGGGATTTTCTCACTACCTCTTCAATCTCATTGAACTCCTATCCCATGAATTCCCCATTAGACCCCCATTCTATCCCATATCTCGCAGGCTGCATGGGGATGACTCCAAGGAGCAGTCGCTCTGGCAGTAGCTCAGTTGCTCCTTGGTCAACGACCTCAGGGTGGGAGTCCCAGAGCTGCAAAGGAACGAGGGGGCGATATTTTGGGAGATCCCCATGAACTATACAATGTGAGGCCCCCTAGTTATAAGTTGGTTTATAACCCCCATTAAGTATAGTTATAAGTATCATAAACCATAGTTGAGAATATCATGAGGATATACCATCTGGTATATTAACAGTTCGACCCTGAGAATAGCTATTTTTAGAGGAAACTCATCTTCCAATCCCGATTAATGCCAGGGTCTATGTTAATTTACCAGAGGGTATAGGATATTTTTTAATGGAATTTGATGCGATCTATCACCGTTCCAATCTGATCCAATGGGGTGCCCCAAAAGGTGATGTTTCTTGGGTTACAACCCCCAGTTCGGTACGTCTGCTATAAAGCCATTGGTGAAATTGGAGTTGTAAACCAATTCCCCAAACAGTTGACCTTTACCAGCTGGAGGGCTGCCTCAACAGCAGTTCCGTGCCACGAGCTCTTCGTTACCAACCCTTTGGGGGGTTGGTTCTTGGATGTGCATCCCACTTAAGAACTAGTTAACAGCCTATCTCCCATGCACAACTGGGTTGTAAGCATGGTTATTGATCCTAGTTTTTGGTCAAATCCCCCAAGTCTCGATGTGGAGATTGAATGCCTCCAACTTCTAACTGCAAAAATATCGGTAAATTACAATAATTCACAAACCTTTACAATAGCTAATTTAACTGGCTATTTGGGGATAGTTCTCCCTATGAACCGAATCATTGTAGTGACGTCGCAGTGAGTTTGTGATAAGTTATCCAGATAGTTTTCAGTACATGTATATCGAATCCCATCATATCCAGTTATATCCTCATGATATTCTCAACTGGCTTACTCCCCATGAAACCAGCATTTTTTGTTGCTGTCATGAAAAATTCCCATTTTCGGCGATCGCCCAGCTGCTCTGTCCGACAGGAGTACGAGCAATTCCTCGGTGGACGAAGCCCAGGTCAAAGGCTTTCGTGGAGCAAAAAGTGCTGAGAAATGAGATAGTTACAGTGGTTAATATTGTTAATAATGATTAGTGGTGCACAGAATCCCAGTGTCTAATGGATATATATACCAGGTGGTACCCCTTTTTTCGTTGGTCAACTTGGTTTGTAAGTCCTACTATTCACTAGGGCCTAGTGCTTAGGGGGGTTGAATCGAACTAGTTCATGGAGACTATAAACCAACAAACATCACTGGGGGGAACACCACCCTCTGGGATATGTTTATGAGATGTAAATGAGCTACAGAATTTTGACATTCCCAATAGATATAAATACAATGGGATATTCCCAATATAAATGATACATTCAGGAGATTTCAATGGTTGAAATTCCCTTTATGGGCTAGTATAATCCCCAAGATTTCTTGTCGTATAAGCAAAATATATGGGCTACTTCAACGTGGCTAAATGGAGATTTGAGCGGGGAAATCATCGAACTCCTATACCAGAGGGTGAATCCCATCTATTCATATACCCTCTGGTTATTTAAGATAGCCATGGAAGCCATGGCCCAAAAAAATAGATGATTTCTAGTGATTTACCTATTGAAGATGGTGCGAAAATCCAGGGCTATGTTCAATAACCAGAGGGTATGTAAATTCCATGATATTCCATGATATACCATGATAATCCCGCCAAAAGAAACCATCATTTCCCTGTAAATCTCCATCGTTGTTGGTTAATCATTGGTATCCCAATAGGCATCATTGGTATCCCAATAATCTGGGTAAAACAATAATAAAAACCACCCACTTGGGAATGGTCGAAATACCACCTATAAAAATGGCGAGTCATTGGGGATGGTTCATTAGAATCTTTACCCTCTGGTAAACTAACATAGCTATTGAAAATGGCCATTGATAGTTGATTTTCCCATTAAAAATGGTGATTTTCCATAGTTATGTAACAGTTTACCAGAGGGTAACCAACCATCTTCTCAACATTAGATGAACTCAACCAAGGTTCTGTCCGCAGTCCGTGGCTGCCACCGAACTCAAGCGTCGCTGAGGCCTTGGGGCAGAACGGAGTGGAGCGCATTGGTGTGGAACGGACAGTTCGGGGGGGGTTCGAACACTACAAAAATGCTGGGAAAAATGGGGCCCCGTAGTTGTAAGTTGGTTTATAAACCCCATTAAATATGGTTGTATCTACTATAAACCATAATATACCATAGTTATTGGAGTTATAAACCAAATTAGCTATCTTGGGGGCCTCACATTGTAGGAAAAATGGGATTTAACATGCTTTAACCATCTAGATAGCGTCTAGATAGAGGAGTTCACCATGAAAAATTGAAAATTCTTGAGTTTTGACGCCTGAATTGGGGAGTGATCCAGTGCACATGTGGTTGGAGCGGTGCGCTGGTCATTCTTGCTAGTGAACCATCCCCTTCTGGGAAGTCCCACAGCAAGGTTGCAAAGGTCCCATTTATATGATCCCTCATGACCCTGCCCGCTGGATGTATATATAACTATCTATATACGTATATAACAAATGACACAGATATCATACAACTATATATAATCATCTATTCAATACATTCAACAACAAAAAACATATGTTTGTTGTAGGTTGGCCTGTATCTAAGATATATGATTATGCTATAGGTGTTACATTCCAAGTATATATAAACATGACATACGTCGAATATGTGGCAAATCATCTCAGTAACCAAGCATTTTCCTGGACTAAATCATCTCTTCGGGATGGTGAAAATTACTTGGTTTACCACATTAAAAACCCTCTGGTTCTTTAGCTATGGAAAATCACCCATTTATGGCTGATGTATGATGATTTCCCTATTAAAAAAGCTGATTTTCCAGTATTAACACATATTATCCCAAGAAATTCCTAGTATATCCCTTGATATCCCCATAAGATATCCCTAGAAATCTCCATTTCTTGTTGGCAAAACCCACCTTTTTCTAGGAGAAAAAGAGTCTCCACCCGTTTTGACCCGCGAACGCCAAGCCGCGGCGGCACGTGGACGTCCAGCGTCTCCAGCCCCAGACGCCGGTCGGAATCCTAGTGATTGTAGTGTTTATGTATATAATGTATCAAGAATGACAATATGAATTTATACACTATATACTTATATGGTTGTACATATATATATATATATATATGCATAGGTATATATATGTATAGAGATATAACAGTGAGAAATAGCTTTATATAATGTGTATATATGTGTAATATCTTATGTATGTATATATAATTATGGGGGTTTCCTAAGTCATGGGGGGGTACCCCAAGTCACTATAGGTTTCGAAAGTTTCAATCTTAAATTACCAAAGGACAAAATGAAAAAAGCCACCAACCATGGGCCCATCAGCCCGTCCTCCGCGACGGGAACGAAGCCGCTGCGAGCGAAACCACCTGAGTTCGGCGCAAAAGGACAGAGTCAGAGTTGTCCCAAGTCTTAAGCGAATGAGTCATCCCCAGTTTTTTCATTATTCAAATCACCATTTTTACCATCCCATGTCTGGTTCAAGTCACCGTTTCTACGGCAGTTTCCCATGGTTTTCGGTGGTGAAACCCCCCATTTTTCCTGGTTCAAACCAGGTCCGTTCACCGAGTGGCTCAAATCAATGTCTCTCTGATACCATCGTCGTCGTCCCCCGGCGATGGCCATGGGGAAAGCACCTGGGACGAAGGGAGGGGTTTCACCATGAACGATTTCGAGTTCATGGGGGATTTCAATGGGCATCTAGCCATAGGAAAATGGTGATTTCAGCAACAAAAATGGTGACTTCACCCGGAAAAATGGGACAGCCATGGTGACTTCACGGTGATTTTACTGTTTGAAGCTGTCAATTTCAGGGGTCAAAAAGGAGGCCTGTTTCAGATCAAAACTGGAGGTGTTCTATCAGCGATGAGGACTTGACCATGGCAACTATGGGAAGTGTCAGCGCCTCTTTCACCTATTTCACATAAGGTAACTTCGTGGGAGTGGATGCATCTAGCCTTATTTTCATGATATCTAAATCCCATGAAGTCACCCTATTAAATTAAATGTATCCAATAATCTAGCGTTAAAATTCCTCAAAATATGTCACTCGCCTGAAGGCCTCGAATGGCGATGATTCCCCGCAATCCCAACCAGGATTCCAGGGTGGAGAACAGTGAGGTTGTTATCAGTTACCCAGATTCCATCATTGATTGAATCAAGTTGATCTAACCATACCTCAATAATTTTTATAGATATAGTATGGATATATATATATATAGGAAATAGCTATTGGATATATTATATAATGTTATGTTGTTTTACCAATATCTAATACTATGGATTGGAGATATGTGTATGTGTCTATATACTTATTTATATCTATATGTATATCAATTTGCTATAGTATCACTAACATTGTATTGACATAGCTTACTTGTTTCATGGGATTGGAAAGTTAATGGAATATAGTGGATGTATCTACCCAACTTGAGGAAACCTTACTGTGGTTGACATGTGGTCAGGGGCCCAAGCTGAACCCAGCCTAGATGGTTCATCCCAGAGAGTAAGTGGGTTATATCCCCAGTTTCTATATCTAGACATATATATAATATATAACTGATACAATCACCATAAATCCCAGCAAAAGTGGACTTATAAACCAAACTAGCCAACAAACTGGGGCTGTACCTTATAATTAAGTATTCTTATGCCAGTGTCATCCCAACTTCCCAGCTCTTGAGCCCTCCATTTTGCCCAAGTGCTGTAGGACCCACCGAAGGGATCTGCTGGAAAGAGCACGCGATTCCTGCGGAAAGCCGTTGCACCAACGATGCTGGCGTTTCGCGCGTCAGATTCTACCATGCAATTTATGGAGGCTTCTTGAAATGGGGTTTTAAAAAAACATGGGTTTAAAGTTTATATATAAGTACTAAAATGGTCTGATTTTTTCATGATTTGGGGGTACCTCCATTGTATGAAAGCACCATTGGACCATCCAAATTGACAGGGGCAAGCACGAGGCTTGAATAAAAGACTGCACATCAGAAATAGGCGGTGTTCCTTCTTGAAAGTTCCCATGTCTGTTGGCTGAAATCCCTTCTCTATCTGGTCATTCATAGTACTAGAAAGTAAACCATCACATGGCTGTGTCTGAAAATTGGCTACCCCTAAATCCTCTGGTTGATGGTTGTCTTCCCTAAAAGACAGCAATTGCTGGGGTATCCCCTGTTTTCAGACCCACATCAGCCATCTCCCCTCGTATCTCATCCCACTAGCACTGTATCGGTGGATCAATGGGGAAAGGGGTTGCCGCTTCGGTGTCGTGGAACATAAATACAGTGATGCAAAATCGAGGGGAAACCGTGAATTCTAAAGTTCCAGGAAAATGGTCCGATCAATTCTGGACGTTTTACCATCATTGATCCGATTTCTCATAGCTGTGCAGAATGGGATGCACTGGTTGCCTGGTGGCATCTCAGGATCATTGTAGCCATTCCACCATGGAGGCGGCGGCGGATCGCCGTCGTGGGTCAGTTTCTGGTTCCTCACTGCCAAGATCCATGGCTCTCAGCGTGCCGTACAAGGGAAGGATTCAGGAAGTGTGGCGTGCAAGCTGCAAGCCTCAGGGGGCGCCATGGACATTGATGACTTTCCCAAACATCCATGGATCCACCAACAAGAAAGAATCGAAACATTTCCCATATTTATTGATCAAATTCCTACTTGGTGGCGTACTGCCCAAAATTGGGTTAGTTCAACCTAGTTATAGCTGGACGAGCACACTGCTTAGCAACTTACCCTGCTGGATTGACTGGGGTGAATTTACCCACTCACTAACTGAGATGAGCCACCAAGCATATATGCATTGACATAGTAGTTGCTGTAGTTAGGTTCATGGTAATAACTCAATAAGTTCGGATATAATCAAAGTCTTATGGCTATGATGGGGACTATATTTGTTGGTTAAATCATGTTTATTCCAGCATTTACTGCATTACCGGAGGGTAAATCTCAATCCTTTGGTGGTTGAGATCTGAAATGTTCATCCTTCCTCCCAAGTTTGTTGATTCTATTTGTTGCTTAAATCATGTTGAATTATATCTCAATATCTCATTTTATCTCACTATATCTCATCACACCACCATTTTTGTTGATTAAATCATCTTAAATCCCAATGATAATGATATGTCCATTATAACCACTATAAACCACTTTATAATGGGAATTAGATTTGTTGGTTAAATAACCTCAAACCCCATATTTCAAGGGACGTTACTTTCAGTTTTCGTTCCCAATCTCCCTGTCTCTCCTTGTCTCAACATCCAGGTCTGTCAAGCGGCGGCACCTCAGTATGATCATCGAAATCTGACTTGACATAGGAAATCTCAATGTTTAATGGGAAATGTATAGGTAAATCTCAATATGTTCGATGGAAAATTGATGGAAATCTCAATTTTTGACTGGGAATTTCATTTATGTATGTATGTATGTATGTATGTATGTATGTATGTATGTATATATATATATATTCATATATACATGGGTGAGCTTATAAACCAACTTGTAACTTGGCTTTCCTGGCTTAGAATCAAGCCAGTGGTGCCTCCACGACTCAGTGAATGAGTTCACACCATGTACAACGAGACCTATGGTGATACGTCGAAAATCGAAAATGGCGATTTGTTCACCAAATCTGGACTTTTTCCACCAAACAATTGAATTTATTGGGGGTCACTGGGACTCTTCGGGTGTTTAGATCCTAAGAATGGAATTTGTGGAGCAGTAGATGGGAATGTAAACCATGCAGGTGGGGATAGAATGGCACTGGGGATATAAGCAGAGTAAGTGGCTAAAACCAGATAAGTATGGTATACCCCAGTTCTATTGATGTGATGTGATCACCACGATTTTGGGGATGCACATCCAACTCAACCTTTCCAAGGGATGCAAGCATTAAAATTAGAAAGACAAACCATCAGCAATTGGGATTAAAATGATGTGGGTATGGGGTCATGTCATTCTGGTACCCAAAAATGAAAGGCAAATACCAAAAATTACCCGAAACTCTGTGGCCCCTTGGGTCTGAAATATTGACTCATCCCCATCTCAAGTTCACCCCCGCATTGGAATCGATGACCATGCCACTTTATTGCGAACAGAATGGATCATCCCAGGTACTTTGGGATATTGACCAAGAAAGACAGGGTTTCAATGTTGGGTGCGACTGCACTGAGAGTTTTCAGTTGTGATTTTGACATAGTTTCACCATTCAGATTTGGTTTTTGATCACTTGGTTCCAACAACGTTTCCTCTGTAAACATCACTTTTGGAAGGGTTTCCACTGTCTAACCAACCAAAATTGATGCTCTTTGAGCCCAAAAAAACCTGAGGAACTTCATCTGCCAAGCCCTGAATCCATTTTTTTTTCACGACTTGGATGCGCATCCCACTTCCTAAGTCGGGAATACCCCTAGCGTCAGCTATAGACATATCACCAGTTATGTGCACTATATCTGGGTTGTAAAAGAAATACTAACTGGGATGCACCTTACAGTCCATATAATCTCTGGACATTTAACATAGCCATGGAAAATCCCCGAACTAAATGGAGGTTTCTAGCTGGGAAAATCATCCAAAATTAGCAATATTCCATGGCTACGTTAAATAACCACAGCAAATCTAATTCCCACTAGTGGTTTATAGTGGTTGATAATGGACATATCATTATCATTGGGATTCAAGATGATTTAAATAAAAATGGGTTATTATAATGAGTCATACTGAGATAAGATGAGATTCACTTTCTAGCTGGGAAAATCATCCAACATTAGCCAGCTATTCCATGGCTATGTTAAATAACCACAGGGTATAGTTCATATTCACCAGTTACTAACTTGCTATAACCCAGGAAACGAAACGAAACGCACGTTTCCTAAGTGCCGCCGCAACCAGGTGACTCGCCGTTCTCCTTGTAATAGATCCAGGTTTGGGGATTGCTGTCTAGCACCTGGCGCGATGTCATCCCACAAGGGTATGTAGATATATATACATATATACATATGTATATATATATATATATATGTACTACACATTATTCATATGTCCATACATATATGTACGTATGATATGTGCAGATTATATGTATTATACATATGTATTATATATATATACATATATATATATACCTACCATAGATATATATACCTACCATATATATATATATATATTATATACATATATATATATATACATATTATACATACTTATTATAAATACATATTTTACATACATATTGTATCTATATACATGATGTATCTACTGTGTGTTGTTCTACGGTTGCACATCAAATACCACCACTGAAATGCTGCTTAATATCATCAGTTTATTCTCGGGACCCCCATATGGAAGGTGTTGGGGGACAGTGAACGCACCCATAGCGAGGTCATCCACCAATTCACTTGCGGCCTATGCATATGGCGTGTGGTTGGCGTGTGATGGCGTGTACTGTAATTAGATGCATGTATACATATACATATATACATATGTGTGTGTGTGTGTATGTATGTATGCTATATATATATATATAATGTATACATATATATACATATACAATATATATATATACCCTCCTGTAAACTGTAAGCTGAAATAGCTGCGGAAAAGCCACAATTTGCAGATCATTTTCCAGGGAAAACCATGGGTCCTCCACATCCATGTTAGTTTACCCAAGGAATCCCCAGGGTATATATAAATGGAGGTGTCCTAAGATCGGGGTAGCCTCAAATCATCCAAGTCATTAGACCATTGAAACCCATGGTGACTTAGCGATCCCCATGACTTAAGAAACCCCTGGGTAGGTTTATGTTTAACCATTAACCAGTAGATATACAGCGATAAAAAAGATATGAACGGTTATTAACCATAATTAACCCAGCTTTATGGTTAATATCTTTATTATCATGGTTAATCATGGTTTAGATAAAAAGCATAATTAACCATGATTAGACCCCCAGCTTTATGCTTTTGGGCACCAAAAACATTCAGTCACCATTTTAAGGATCCGCAAGCTGGGCCCGGCGCTGCCACAGAGCCGATGCCAAAACGGCTGTGAATCCCATCCCCCGTTCAACACCACCATTGTATGGTCCCAAATGTGTGGAAACCCTGTATGAAAGCATGGTTTCATTTGGGGATGTTTAGTATTAGGGGGATGGGATTACTGACTGAACTCAAGTTTTCTGTGAAAAAATCGCAACCCACATTTCTTACTATTATCTGGGAGTCAAACAGTTCGTACATGGAAAGAAGAGCTAAATCATTTACAAATGGATCTTGGAAGTAAAATTCCAATTGTCAGCGGAAAAGACAACCATAGTTATAGGGTTTATGGGTGTGTCTGGAAATGGGATATACCCCCCAAATATCGCCATTTTAAAGGGAAAATGATGATTCACCATTGGGTTAGGTCTATTTTCAGACAAACCCTTACCCTGTGGTTGTTCAACATAGCCATGGAAATTGGCCCATTCATAGATGATTCATGGTGATTTTCCTATTAAAGATGGTGGTTTTCCATGGCGATCTGATAAATAACCAAAGGATATATCCCAACCTATGGAGGTTATGACCTATGACCATGCTCATATCCGTTAGCCTCACCTCAACTGTACAGCCAGACACGAACCCAGCAACGCCTTGATCGTGTTCTCATTGACGCATTGGGTCCTTAGGTGATCGGTGGATTTGGAGATGAGGCTACGAAAAATCGTCATATGTTATATAGTATTATATATATATCATATGATCTATATATTGTATATTCAAAGTGTCTACATATATATATATATAATCTAATTTCTATGTACTGTACTATATACATATATGTGTATTTGTACATACATGTACATCTCTATCTATATCAATATCTAAATATGTGTCTATGTCTATATATAAGTATATGTACACACATACATAAACATATAATATGTGTTTCTATGTTTGTATGTTTATATACATATGCTTGCATTTACTTCTAAGTCATATTCATATCTATAGTTCAATCAATATTCATATGGCCGTTGATTTGAATTCTAATGTTTTGAAAAATCGATATTTCTGTGCATCTCTCCTTTTGTGCTTTAGTTGCATATATATATATATATATACAATATGTAAGGATGTATTATAGTATAGAACATCTACATCATATCATATAGATTAATTTTAGCTTTCGACCAGGTAAGCGCTGAAGAGCCAGGTGAACCCCGGGAGGAGCATCCCACTTAGTCACTGCGGATCTCCTGCGGATCTCCTGTGGATATCAGGGTGACCTCATGGTGGTATACTGGAGATAATGGGATATATATATATATATAAATGTATATATATATATATGTATATACATATATATGTGTATATATGTATATATATATATATGTACAGATATTTATATATGTATATAAAATATTAACATATTATATACATATATGTGTGTATGTGTGTGTGTGTTTGTAATAACTATTATATATGTGAAATTATGTGCATATATTCGAAGGAAGTTTAGAAGCTAAACCTTCCGACAATATGGACAGATGGAAAAGCACAGCCATGAAGAAAGTCAGAAGATGAAGAAAGTCAGAAGNCCTTCCGACAATATGGACAGATGGAAAAGCACAGCCATGAAGAAAGTCAGAAGATGAAGAAAGTCAGAAGAGAAGAGATGCAGGTGCGCGAAAAGGTAGTAAAGTCGCGAAACACTGTGTTTTTTCCAATGTTTTGTGGCTCCGGAGGGTCGAGAAGTAGGCTCGCTAAAGCGGCGGGTGCGGAGACATCTCGGCAGATNTTTCCAATGTTTTGTGGCTCCGGAGGGTCGAGAAGTAGGCTCGCTAAAGCGGCGGGTGCGGAGACATCTCGGCAGATGAGAGATGAAAAATTGCATGCCGTTCACCGCGCTTCGTGTAAACCTTCATTTTTGTGTTAAAACACCTCAGGTTCGGACCACTTTTGGAAGTTCAGATGTGCAAAAAGTGCACGGCGCTGTGGCCCGAAGCACATTTGGAAGTAAAAAGTGTTAAAAACTGACGGGTTCGGAACACTTTTGGAAGTTGAGATGTGGAAAAAGTGCACGGCGCTGTGGCGAGGAGCACATTTGGAAGTAAAAAGTGTTGAAAAACGGTCGGTCTCGGACAACTTTTGGAAGTTGAGATGTCGAAAAAGTGTACGGCGCTGTGGCGCGAAGCACATTTGGAAGTAAAAAGTGTTAAAAACTGTGGGGTTCGGAGCACTTTTCGAAGTTGAGATGTGGAAAAAGTGCGCGGCGCTGTGGCGCGAAGCACATTTGGAAGTAAAAAGTGACAAAACACCACATGCTCGGGCCACTTTTGGACGATTCGATGGCTATCCGATGTCGAAAAAGTGCACGCCGTTGTGGCGCGAAGCACATTTGGAAG
>BGPT01002810.1:29721-68924 GCA_003297045.1 Symbiodinium sp. clade C Y103 | reverse complement strand
TATGTATGTATGTATGTATGTATGTATGTATGTATGTATGTATGTATGTATGTATGTATGTATGTATGTATGTATGTATGTATGTATATGTATACACACATATTGTATATGTATATATATATATGTATATATGTATATATATACGTACATATATTCATGCATATGCCCCAGGTCTTATACGGTTCTCTAGTTAGGCCAGGTATTAAAGAGCATGCTCAGACACGATGCGGTGCCCAGGAAATAGGATGTTGTTCTTCAGTCCAGCACAGCGGTGTCGCAACAGTTTCAGAGCTCCTTGTTATTTGCATCAAACCATGCCTGACACTTGAGTCACTTGTGTAGTCCTAAGTAGTGTGCGAAACCCACCGCCATAAACCATCCAATTTCCAACCATTTGGGGCTTATTGTGGATTATCCCAAATAGGTTTGTACCCAATGATAGACCCCAATTAAAGGGATGATTTACTATTGGGTTTACCACATTGTTCTCAGTTATCTCACTCGCGAGATTCAGCGCATCCATCAATGGTCAGCGAGGTGATTCCTTTCCTGATCTTTATGCACGAACTGGAGCTCATCAGGCCGCATGGGGCAGCTCAACAAGATCAGTATGAAACAGCTTCTACAGCACTAAATTTAGATTCTACACTGATGTCCATGTGGATGAGACAGCACTTGCGGCACATTTCGGCGGACTCAGGCGAATGATGCACACCTACACAGGGACCTTTTTGCTGATGTTCCTGGTGATCTTCAGTGCTGGTTTTGCATACATCATGTGCGCTGGGTCGAATCACAGGGTGAAACCTCTTTGAAAGTCGCACTGAGATCAATGGCTACTGATGGCTACTGCTTTGCACGATTCGAAGCTTGGTCAAGCGACATGATGTGACATGATACACACATTCAGGATCATGTATGATCATGTCAAAATTTTAGTTGCTGTATATGCTTATCTGCAATACTTAGTTTGAGAAGATTTTGAGTGTTTCAGGGCATTGAAGTTTCAGCTCTTTCTGAACCTCACAGATCCCTAAACTGGGTGTGGTTCAGCAATGTTTAGCAGCTCAAAACATGTTTCGAAACTCCATATTCATTCACCGTGAAGTATTGCCGCTACACACCACATATATAACCTAGTTTGTTCCCAGTTTGTTAGCTGCGCATATTGAAAAAAAACTTCAACACCTCTAAATAATCAACAGCTCGGAGGTCTGAAATTCAGGGTCCCGGGTGTGTAGTTTGCAATATTCCTAAGAAATGGCTTGAAGCAGTGACCGGCCGGGACAGGTACTATCGTATGGTGATGATGAAGAGTCAGAGAAGGTCTCACTGGTCACGCAGCTTCATCTCAGACAGTTGAACTTGGAATGGCCAAAATCTGCAATGGATGCAATGACCCAGCTGGGAATCCCCTGCTAAACTAAGCGCTGCAATTTGGTGTCACTAATGGTGCATTGAATAAGACAGTTGCAAGGACAGTGAAGTGTCTTTGCTGTGTGCGTTGAACAGCAACGTTAAACATTTGATCTTAGGCCAGTAGTACCCTATAGAAATCCGTCCAACCCCAAGACGGCAACTGCAGTCATGAAGTGCATAAATTTCAAGATATTCTGCCGGAAAGTTGATGCGGTTGATGGTCTGAATAAAAACGCAGCCACCGTTTTTGACGAAGTCATGGATTCTCGGGCCACCTGCCAGGGTGAAATGGCTAGAGCCTGGTTTTCTGTCCATCTTCGTGTTGGATTGCGTGCCCTGCCAGCGCTGAGAGTGTGGGAGTTCGTTAGTCGGGCGATATGCACCATGGGTGCAGATGGCTGATTTTTCAGTTTTCTGGCGCACATTGATCCTAAAGTATCCCAAAGTCACAAAGTCATTTCTGCTGGAAAATGCTGGAAAGCAGTGGGTGCCCAGATCATATGATGTCTAGCTGTCTAGCTTTCCAATGGTTTCCATGTTTTCCTGATTTTCCCGGTTGCGTGAAACAACAGGCCCAACAGCCCCAGTTTCCGCGTGAGTTGCACCCTCCCACTCTGCGGTCCATTTGGGATCATCTAGTAGACCTATAGGAATGTCTGTGAGATGCAGGAGCAGTGAATCTTGAAGCTGTGAGGCGCAGCAACGAATTAGCAAACCGTTGTGGAGATGCCAATGAAAAAGGACATGAAGTCAATGACATGAAAGAACGAATGACTGAGTGAATGCATGAATGCATGAATGAATGAATGAAGGAATGAATGAATCCAGCAAGCAATCCGTGAACGAGTGAATCGGTGAATTAATGGATCAATGAGTGGGTGAACCAATGAATGAGTCAATTCACCAATGAGTGAGTTATTGAATGAGCGATTCAAGCAAATAATCAAGAAAGGAATGAGTGATTCAGTCAATGAAGCAATGAGTTAGTGGATCCATGACTGAGTGAATGAATGACTGAATTCATGAATCAAGGAATGCATGAATCCGCGGATGAGTGAATCAACGAATGAGTGAATCAGATGAATGAATGAACAAATGAACAAACGAATGAGTGCATCAGCTATATATATTTTTTTTTCCTTGAGCTAACCGTGCCCTAAGGCAAGTCTTTTTGTAAGCTACCTCTTCACTGCGCTACGTCTTCACTGAGCCACCTCGTCGCTGAGCTACAGCTACCCCTTTGTGACGCGCCTCTCCTCTCCGCCATTTCTTCTCAGAGCTGCCTCTTATCTCAGCTACTTCTGCTCTGGCCGGCTCCTGCTCTGAACTGCCACCCTCTCCCAGCTATTTCTTCTCTGAGCTTCTGTAGCTTATGTATATAACATTATATAACCCAATTCTTCTCTTGGCGCAGCCATTACACACTGGGCTTTCTACCCTCCAACTGCAAGCCCGTATAGGGCAAGAATGGCACCATGCTCACAGCGTGACCTCCTCGCAGCTGTTGCAATGCCTTCCGAAAGCTCCGCCTGCAAACCCGCAAAGCAGGAGCGTTGCACCATCACCTATGCTTCCCTGCGCGCAACTGTGCCAATGCGTTTCGTAACAGCTGGCTGCAATCCTGCATAGCAGGAGCATCACACCAAATCGACCAACGCGCACGCAAGCGTGCACAATGCGGACTTTTCCGAGCTACTAGTAGTCTGAGGCCCTCAGCTTTTAAAGATCTTTGGGGAACCGAGTCTCGGTACAGTCGCGGCATTTTTCCGACCTCATCTTCCAAAAGTGGTCTGCGGCTGTCAGTTTTTGAACATTTTCAACTGGAACTCGAGCTCTCGCTAGAGTCTGGTGCACTTTTTGCCGATAGCTTTTCCAGGCCCGAAACCGCGGAAACACGAACCCTCCCTTGGCGACCCCGGGAGCCACCACACCTGTAAAAATAGAGTGATTCACGCAATTCCATGGTTTCACCCGTAAATTCACACGCTCCCGGACGGCTACTGATCTATATAGTGTTCCCCCTGCAAACTGCTATTTGTAGCTTTGTGGTTGATATGGTTTCAAGACATTCGTCTGCAACCTGGAAGTTTGGGAGCCAGACTTCCTTTGACAACGTTTAGCAACTAACATATGAGTCACGGCAAAATGGTTGAAGACCACTCTAGTATTGCAGGAGTTTTTGTCAGAGATGTGAACGAAACACTGTAAAGCGATATGCCCCCCCAAAAGCATCCAAAAGCGATAATGACACAAAACACTGGGCCCCCCCAAAAGCGACAACCGACAATAGCAACTACTGGGATGTAAAGGATTTTGATGGGTGCTCAATATAGAAAATGTATCCTTGTACGAGTATCCTCTAGGAAATCAGGGGAGTTGACACCCCTGATACACCCCTGTAAGGCATCTGCTTTCTAGAGAATTTTCGGAGAAACATTTGGGAAACATTGAAATGTGTCCGCCCGATCCTTCTAGAAAACCTGTTTTTCATGATTCTGGAAGACTTCAAACTTGTCAGAGCTTGATTTTTTCTTGAACGGAATTTGCGGATTTTGCGGACCATTTTTGCATCTCAGACTCTGATTTTCTAGTGGTCCCTGATTTTCTAGTGAAAACACTTGTGAGGCCAAATAATTCTTTGTTCATATTTTTCTAGAAGATACTTTTCGAAGGAAGTTTAGAAGTGAAACTTCCGACAATATGGACAGTTGAAAAGCAGAGGTGAGAAAAGTCAGAAGTGAGAAGATCAGAGATGAAGAAAGTCAGAAGAGAGAAGATAAGAGATGAGAAAGTCAGAAGAGAGAAGAGGCAGGTGCGCGAAAAGGTCGGAAAGTCGCGAAACGCTGTGTTTTTCCAATGTTTTGTGGCTCCGGAGGGTCGAAAAGTAGGCTCGCTAAAGCGGCGGGTGCGGAGACATCTTGGCAGATGAGAGATGAAAAATTGCACGCCGTTGTCGTGGCGCGAAACACATTTGGAAGTAAAACGTGTTAAAACACCGCAGCGTCGGACCACTTTTGGAAGTTAAGATGTGGAAAAAGTGCACGGCGTTGTGGCGCGAAGCACATTTGGAAGTAAAAAGTGTTAAAAACCGTGGGGTTTCGAGCACTTTTGGAAGTTGAGATGTGAAAAAAGTGCACGGCGTTGTGGCGCGAAGCACATTTGGAAGTGAAAGGTGTTAAAAACTGACGGTCTCGGACAACTTTTGGAAGTTGAGATGTCAAAAAAGTGCACGGCGTTGTGGCGCGAAGCACATGTGGAAGTGAAAATGTACAAAACACCTCATGGTCGGACCACTTTTGGAAGTTGAGATGTCGAAAAAGTGCACGGCGCTGTGGCGCGAAGCACATTTGGAAGTAAAAAGTGTTAAAAACTGACGGTCTCGGANTGACGATTCGATGGCCATCCGATGTCGAAAAAGTGCACGCCGTTGTGGCGCCAAGCACATTTGGAAGTCAAAAGTGTCAAAAACTGAGGGTTTAAAGCAAATTTTGAGATGTCAGTTAACTAACTGAACTAACAACTTAACAACTTAACAATTGAACAACTTAACAACTTAACAATTGAACAACTTAACAACTTAACAACTTAACAACTTAACAACTTAACCACTTAACAACTTAACAACTTAGTTAGTTAGTTTGTCACTTAGTTAGTCAGTTAGTCAGTCAGTTAGTCAGTCAGTTAGTCGGTTAGTCAGTTAGTCAGTCAGTTAGTCAGTTAGTCAGTTAGTCAGTTAGTCAGTTAGTCAGTTAGTCAGTTGGTCGGTTAGTCAGTTGGTCAGTTAGTCAGTTAGTTCGGCAGGCAGTTAGTCAGTTAGTCAGTTAGTCAGTGAGTCAGTTAGTTTGTTAGTTAGTTTGTTAGTTAGTTAGTCAGTCAGTCAGTTAGTCAGTTAGTCAGTTAGTTCGGCAGGCAGTTAGTCAGTTAGTCAGTTAGTNGTTAGTTTGTTAGTTAGTTTGTTAGTTAGTTAGTCAGTCAGTCAGTTAGTCAGTTAGTCAGTTAGTTCGGCAGGCAGTTAGTCAGTTAGTCAGTTAGTTTGGCAGGCAGATAGATAGATAGATAGATAGATAGATAGGCCGACGCTCCAACCACCTTTCGATCCATGAGTGGGTTCGCTCTGCCGTTCCTGCATCCCATCCACTCACCTCTCCTATAGTTTGCTATTCCTGAAACTTCNACCTTTCGATCCATGAGTGGGTTCGCTCTGCCGTTCCTGCATCCCATCCACTCACCTCTCCTATAGTTTGCTATTCCTGAAACTTCCGCCACCGCCTTGTGCGGTACTACTGGTAAAATATATGTGTATTTAGCCAACTAAGTTACTGTGTATCACCCACTGATAAATGGGACAACCCCCAGGAATCGGGGTTATCAAAGAGCCAGGGTCAGCGAGCACTCACTAAGTCGGATGATTCTCCAAGCAAGTCATTTTGCAGTAACTTTGATATTGATCCGGAGGTCCACTGCGTAATTCAAACTTGTTATTTTTCACTAAAGGAACAGGGACTTCCTTTTTCACTGACTGGGATTGTGACTTACAATTGGATGCAAGTTGCCTACCCCAGTTCGGTGACTTGTTGTCAAGAGCGATTCGCTGGATCCGAGACAATTGGTTCACAGCCATTCTGAGCATTCAGCTGCAATACATATATATATATATGTATGTATATATATATATACATATGTATATATATAATTATATATACATATATGTATATATGTGTATATATATATATATATCAACTTCGAAGCTGGATGTTCCTTTGCCGTTGCCGTCTCTGCTGCACCACTTCGGCTTGCAACTGCTGCTGTTTTCATCCCCCCACAATCCGCGACCTGGATGCAAGCAGTCGCATCCACGACCATAATGGTCGCCACGGCCTTCGTTTGAGCAGTCAAGTGCTTTGCTAGAGCTTACAGCGCCACCGACCCAGCTTCGGCCGGCCATAGCCAGCAAGCTCCCTCACTGGTGGCGCTGAGCCTCAGGCCTCTTAAGTGGCATCCTGCAGAAGGGGTGGCCCCGATCAGACCCAAACTGGCGGATCCATCTTGAACTTGCTCAAGGGGCCACCAAAATATGGCTATGAGTCAAAACCCTGGTACCTTCTGTTCACCCCAAAATAGCTGGGATTTATGGATATTCATCCCATAAAAATTGATAAATTCATGTTTTGACCCATCCCCATATATTTTCCACAGATGTTCCATAGGTTTTCCATAGATTTTCCATAGGTTTTCCATAGATTTTCCATAGATAATAATGGGCGTTGACTCATCCCCATCTCTGTTTCCCATTCTTTCCCTTCGCCAGTCATACCGAGTCGCTGGAGAAAGCAGCCCGTGGTTTCTTGGTAGATGATCGATTGGCAAAGCCTCAGTGGTTCGGAGAAGGGGCCAGCACACAAGTGATATGGAAGTGTCCTGAAATGGTGGTACCCCCCCAAATCATCTAAGAATTAGACCAGTCTAGTATTGAAAACCTATGGTGATTTGGGGCTCCACCATTTAAGAAACCTCCATTTTAGGATAATAAATAACTTGTTGATTGCTTTATCATGGTTTGTCCCCATTATTCCTTCAGCCGTCTTCAAGATGGGCCCCCCAGCTATCCACCGGCCCCAACCAGAGCAAAGAGAAGGTCGACAGGGAAGAGAAGCGGAGAGGACGAGGACTGCAACAAGAACAAAAGAACAAGAACAACAACAAGGTGATGCCCCCAAATGATAGCTAAGTTTACTTGCGCCTTGGTTAGCTAGTGTTTATTGTGGAATATAACTATACTTACTGCAAACAGCCAGCAACCCATAATAAACAACCCACAACCAACCAGCAACAACGAACAGAGAACAGTGATATTGTCAGTCTTATCTTCCAGGATATTCCACTGATATCCCATTACAGTATATCCCCAAAATTATTGGTTAAATCCACATCATATCCCATATCACTATATAAAAGTTGTATCTCATAACAAACCATCCTTATATCCTGTGATATCAGCCTGGTTATAAGTTGGTTCTACTACCCTCTGGCAATTTAACATAGCTGTGGGAAATGGTCCATTTACTTCCATGATTTACAGATTGAAGCTGGTGATTTTCCATGGCTATGTTGGATTTCAGATGACAGTCAAGGCTCTAGTTCCATTGTGTGGTTGACCAGTGGCTGAAACGCTCACTGGCTGCTGCTTGTTTATCCCATCTATAGATTGGATTCCCCATCGCAGCAAGATACTTGGAGGATCAAGTAAGTGTTTAATAACCATAGATGTACCCTCTGGTAAACTAACATAGCTATGGAAAATCACCATTTTTATGGCAAAATCAAGTATAAATTGTAAATGGCTATTTTCAATAGCTAACTGTGAGTTTACCATAGATGTAACCCTTTTATAGATGGGTTAACTCACGCAGCGGGGACTTCCGTTCACCAGGGTTATTTTTCCATAAGTGATCGCCATGGAGCGGGTCGGCACTGCACTGTGCCTTACAGAAGGTCACCGAGCCTGAGGGTGACGGATGAACGGAAAACAATGCTGGGTTCCATTGGGATTTAAGTGACAAAAAATGAGGGGAACCAAGCATCTTAGGAGGATACAATTCGATGTCATTGTGATTTATACCTTGAGATAGTGGTATGAATCGTGTTGGAAATGGCTTAAGCAGGGTGTCCATGGCAAAGAGGATGGTGATAACATGGTAATGGAAATTTATCTATATAAGTGTATAAAATACAAACCTGAAAATACTTGTAGTATGTGAATGAGGTTTCAGATGCTTTGAAGCATAACCAGCAGATACGGAAATGATATGAAGTGATGAGAAATGAAATTGAATGACATCAAATGATATGAAATGATGTGACATGATATTAAAATGATATGAAATCATAGAGTTGATTGCGTGTTTGAAGGAAAATATAGGACGTTGTTGATCAAGCGAGGAGTCACATGCAAGCAGAGAAAATGAGAACGTGAAGCTGCAATAGCTGGTTTATATTGAAAAGAAACAAAAATCACGGGAAGTAAATTGCTAGTTGGGATATTTTGAGGTATGTGTCCAACTTGGACAACTCCAGAACAATTGTTACCACCGTATGAAAAAAAAACATGAAGATAATAGACATGGGGGATTTGAACTTGCTCGCAGCCCTAAGAAAACACGAGGAGGGCCGGTCTCAAATACACCACCCAATAGCAAATCATGGTCAGAAAAATATGAGAAATGGGTTGTCACGGTTTGTCTTGGTTAGGCATAGATCATTGCTGCTGCCTCGTCACATCGACCACTTTAGTGGTTCTTCTGTATCCCTGCTTTCCAGCCAGACCAACTCATCGCCACATCGCACAGATCTCGCCATGGGTCCACATCCCACATTTTTAGATCAAACGACCATCGATTTTCCATATGTATCGTACTGATCAACTCCCAATGACTCATGTTGGAGTTGGGATTTTCACTGCTATTCGACCATTTCGTAGTGGTACAGTGCCCAAAACTCCCAATTTACCCTGTGGCTATTTAACATTTCGCCATAGAAGCCAGGGCCCATATATAGATGATTGATTTATGGTGATTGACCTATTCTGAATGGTAGTTTTCCATGGCTATGTAAAATAACCAGAGGGTAAATCATGATTTCAAGATATGTCTTCAGTCTCAAACGCCTTAAACCACCCACTCCTCATGGTACCACGGGGAATCCCTTCCCGGTTCCCCCCGGTTCCCCGCCCAGCAACGGTGCCCCGTGTAGGTGGCCAAACGGACTCCCGGGAACCTGGGGCTGGCCAGGATGCCCACGTCTGCCAGGTACTTGGAGGATCATCCCAGTTTTACCTTCGGGTTATTTAACATAGCCATTACCCTCTGGTAAACTGTTACATAACTATGGAAAACACCATTTTTAATGGGAAAATCGATATATATATATATATATATTGTCATTTTCAATAGCTATGTTAAATTGCCAGAGGGTAAAAGATGGTGATTTTTCCATGGCTGAAATAAACAGAGGGTAGTGGATAATGGCCAGAGTAAATGTTTTTGTAAGTGGTTGGAACCATAGTTTGTAATCTAAGTAAGTGATATGTCATTTAATGTTTAGTGAGAATATAAAGCTAGTACAGTATTCCCTTGGATAATATGATTAGTAGATTTAGATCTGATTAATCTGCCAAATGGGGATAAATCCGAGAATATGATACATGGAATGTCCTACTTGGATCATCCCACGAATCGGTGTTTGTGACCCAATCATAGAAGGGTCATCCCACAGATCGGGGACTGACATTCACCAAGGTTACTAACCAGTTAGGGTTCGTGGATCCTCTTACCCCCAAAAAAGATCTGAATCAAACAGTGATGTTTCATCTATGTTTTCCAGGTGTTGATTTTTTTCGGTGTCTTTGTAGAGGATGAAGTATCCCAGGTGAAATCAAAATGGGGTGGTGTTGACCTATTGCGCAAGCTCTCAATGTTGAGGAATTTGGACGATTCATCTCACGTGCGGAAACAGCGCTTCATTGCTGAGAATCAACATATGGGTGTGTTTGAAATTAGGGTGCCCCAAATCCCATAGTTCATAACCATTTCCCCTGTTAAAGATTGTTAAACTAACCATTTTGGGGAATCAATCCTTTTCTCAGACACGCCCATATCTGAAGCATTCCAAACCACCAAGCAGTAAAATCCTCTAAATCATCGCAAGGAGTCATGCCAACCCGCAATGTTTCCCGTGGATCTCCCTGAAAACCGTAATCTTGATAGGAAAATGACAACGAGGATGAGGAGGAGGAGGATGAGGATGAGGATGAAATGATGATGATGATGATGATGATGATGATGATGATGATGATATGATGATGATGATGATGATGATGATGATGATGATGATGATGATGATGATGCTGATGGTGATGATGATGATGATGATGATGATGATGATGATGATGATGATGATGATGATGATGATGAGTACATGTTGTTGTTTCCCCCTGAAATTTCAGACAAACCCCGTTGAAGGATGAATGAAATGGCGTCTGTCATGTTTAATGATGGAACTTCCCTGTTTCATGCCATCTCTTTGCCAGCTCCTTGGAGGGAAGATGGTGTAAAACATCCCTATGTTTGACGCAAAATATCCATAGTTGCCACAGTTCACATCATTGCTACAGTTAAAGCCCTTTGCCAGTTATAAATTGTTATAAATGGGGTTGTAAATGACCATAAATGTGGTTATAACTTACTTATAGCTGGCACAGTATAGGGTCATAGCTATGTATACAACTGTATACATGTGTATATATATTATATATATTCATCTCCCTTGCTGCTATTTTTCACTGCGGTTTCTCGATTCCTCCCATGCTCGCAGTGAAGTGCCACCCTGCTCCAAGTTGCTCCAACATGGCGCGATAGGCCTTGTAGCCATCGCTTCCAGCTTGTCGCGTCTGAATGGGTGCATAGAGGCTGGTTTCGCTGGACCTGGGGCGCAGTTCTGGCTTCCCAGGCTTTTGCTGGCAAAAATCGAATGGGGGGTAGTAGTACTACATAGTACCCGCGCTGAAAAACCAGGGCTCAAAATGGAGCTTGCTGTAAATGTGAACCTTTCATCCAATTCTGGAAGTGAAGGGGGGGATGTTACGATTTTTCTCTGGGGCTGAGATTTGTTTTTAAATAAGAACATAGCTTCTTTGTGTGACAGAACCCAAAAAAATGGCAATGGGAATTATTTCACCTTTGTAGCTGGGATACATAGAGGAGTTGACCTAGTGACCTAGACAAACTACTTACCTCAGTGTGAATCCCGGCACTACAGCGTGAATTCGCCAGGCTAATGGTTAAACTTTCAGATACCCCTAAGCCAACAAATCAACTATTCATGGTTGACATTCAAAGCTCGTCTTTTTTTTTGGGCACATTCTAATGCTATCCAAAAAATGTGACCCACCAGCCGAGCAATCAATTTCACAGGGCGAACCATGGCGGCAACCCTTCGTTTCCCGTCCGAACTGTTGTCGGTATCAGTTCACTTTGTTGGTTGGGAAAAAAAGGGAAGAAGCAAAGTAATCCTCTGATAAACATGAAAACGGGATAAAACGGGCTGGTACTTCAATTATCGCTTATCCCGGTTGTCCCGGTTATCCCTGCTTCCACATTATCTTAGAGGATGGTCATTTGAAGTACACTCTGGCAATCACACATGGCTCGCTGAAAAGGTCACCTCTAGTTGAGTTTGGGGATTCCCAAACTAGCCATGTTTGATGACACCGGAAGGGTACAGGAATCAATCTGAGAAAAAATAATCGTGCCCCTTTTTTGACGTATCCATACGTATCGACCATCTCTGGGTGGTCAAACAGGGAAGATTGGAGCTAGACGGGACCAGCAATGGGAAGAGCTATCCAACGAATATGGGGGAAAATCAGCTTTCCAACCATGGGATGCTTCATGGGGTACCCTCTGGTGAACTAACATAGCTATTGAAAATGGCCATTTCTAGTGGATTTTCCCATTAAAAATGGTAATTTTCCATAGTTATGTTAGTTTACCAGAGGGTACCTGACGTTTTCCGGCCAGAAAAAATGCTCCGTCGATTCTCTCGTTGGGATCATCTGGCTGGAAGATCCAGAGCCTTCTGTTGAAACCACCAACCAGATAATCATAAACCCCAGTTGGGATGGTTTGCCGATATCATATACTTACATTCTGGTCATTTCACATAGCTATAGACAATGGTCGATTTATGATTTATGATGCTTTATCTATGAAAAATGGTGATGTTCCAGTTCGCTACGGAAAATCACCAGAGGGTATATCCCAGTATGGTCCCATCAAATCCCATGAAATCCCAATAAAACCAGCTCTTTTTGCCATGTACATCAACGCACGTGCGCACCAGGACGAAGCTTCGGAGTCTCTACCTTGGGATTTCTCAAGATGCCCCGACAGTAAGGCCCTCGCCCTGTTATAAGTTGGTTTAGAAACCCATCAAACTTTGGATCTCTCCCCCATAAATCCTACCCTGTTGTTACTTCCTGGTACGGAAAATGGCCTGTAGAAATAGATGATTTGTGATGATCTACCTATTTAAAAATTGTGATTTTCCATAGCTACGTTCAATAACAAGAGGGTAGTTAGCCCAATTATGAACCAACTTAAGTGGCTCCCTCCGTGCAGGAAATGAAAATATAGTACGCCCAAAAGACTGTCGTAGATGGTGGAACAACTGATGGGAAAATAAAACGAAATCGTGGACTCGGCTGCCATCCAAGCTACAGGTTGTTGAACTGACCTTGGGCTTTAGAGCTATCACCACCGTAGAGTGGATCGCCCCATGTAACCACTGATCCATCTGCAAGGATGGCCACAAAGGCAGAACCTGTGCCATGAATCCGCTGCACGCCTCTTAGCTGGTCTTGGACTTCGGAGCTGTCACCACCAAGACTTGGATATCCCCATGATACGACAGACCCTTCAGCCAGGATGGCAGCAAAAGCAAAGCAGGTGGGCTGAATTTGCTTCACATTCCTTAGCTGGTTCTTGACATCTGAGCAGTCACCACCATATCGCGGATCGCCCCATGTAACGACTGAGCCATCTGACAGAATTGCAGCGAACGCCCGCTCTGTATTCCAAATCTCATGTACATTGGTCAGCTGACCCTGGACTTTGGAGCTGTCTCCTCCATACTCTGGATCTCCCCAAGTGACAACCGATCCATTCCCCAGGACTGCTGCAAACGCCTTAGCTGTGGCCGTGATATGCTGCACATCCTTGAGCTGATCTTGGACAGCGGAGCTGTCACCACCACGTTGCGGATGGCCCCACGTCACAACTGATCCATCTTCCAGGATTGCAGCAAAGGAGTACGCGGTGCGCTCAAGCTGCTGCACGTTTCGGCCGAGCTGATCTTGCACTTCGGAGCTGTCACCTCCCCAATCTTGCAGGCCCCATGTTACAATTGATCCGTTTGCCAAGATTGCAGCAAATGCACCAGCAGTGTCTTTAATTTCCTGTACATGCCTTAGCTGACTCTCGACATCAGAGATGCCACCTCCACATTGTGAATGGCCCCATGCAACCGCTGAGCCATCTGACAATATTGCGGCAAATGCCAGTGTACCGGGGTAAACCTGCTTCACATTCCTTAGCTGATTCTTGACAGCGGAGCAGTCACCACCATATTGTGGATTGCCCCATGTAACGACTGAGCCATCTGACAGAATTGCGGCAAATGCAGAGGGACCCGAAGTCACTTCCCGGACATTCTTGAGCTGACCCTGGACTTTGGAGCTGTCTCCTCCATACTCTGGATCTCCCCAAGTCACAACCGATCCATTCCCCAGGACCGCTGCAAACGCGCGAAGTGTGGCCTGAATCTGCTGCACATCCTTGAGCTGATCTTGGACAGCGGAGCTGTCACCACCACGTTGCGGATGGCCCCAGGCAACTATGTTGTTACCTCCGCAGCACCACATTGCGACCGCGTTTTCTGATTCCACTAGCTGTACCTCCTGTGCAATCACGGTGATGGTGTCTCCCTCTTGAAGCCCCGCACTCTCCAGAGATTGTCTCGGATCAAGTAGAGCATTGCCCTCTGCAGTGACAAGCCTAAGGAAGCGGTGTCCAAAAGAATGTTGGGCCAGAAGCTTCAAGTCCCCTACTTTGGAGGACTGTGCAATTGGGAGGCTTTCCGTACGACCACTCGGCAAAGCTATATGTACCTGAAACGTTGGCTCACACATCCTGAAACATCTTTGATTGCGGTGTCCTTGAACGCATCTTGAGCCGAAGATCAGAAGTCCATCATGTCAGACTCGAAAATCCTCTTGATACATGGCTCACATGGGTTTGGTTACATGGGTATGGGTCAAAACCCTGTACCCTTTTTGAACTTGAAAAAACCAACAGGTTTGGGGATTGTTTGGTATGCATGCCCACATCTTCGTGATGTTTTGATTCCTGGATACATGTTGTTCACAAATCTGTCACAAACTCAAACTCCGTTGGCAACATGGCTACCACAATGCGAAAGTTATCATGGTCAAGCTTGGACAGCCTGCACAAAAAGAAATAGAAGGCTGTGCTATGTTCCTCCGGTTTATCATATAGGGACTATGCCTGGTTCATCAATCATTACACATAATAGATTGCCAAATTAATCAATCATTTATCAAGGTATACCCAGACATTCAGTGCTGGCTTTGTCCCCCTCTTTGAAGTTTCATTCTGAGTCACGAAAAATTGAGTTGAATTCTCTAGTGGGGAATATTCATCAATGGTGACTTCAATGATCACCTGGGCATCACATGTCTTAGCGTTCTTAGCTTCAACTCGGGAATGTCCCCACGTAACAGTTCGCCGTTTGAGCAGTGTTCAAAATCCTCTGTCATTCCATTTTGTCCTGGTGAACGGGAATCCCAACTCATGGACTAATCCCCAAGTCCAAGGTCAGTATAATCCAACCTCACTAATCATCAACCACAACCAACCATCATTTATCCATTCCCCATATGATCCCCATATCTTGCTAGTTAAACTCCCATCCAGGATGACCCCTCGAAAAACTGGCCCGTTTCTAATCCTCCATGTAAAATGGTGGAAACGAAACTCTTCCAAGCCCAGAAAAATGGTGCGAATTTAGGGGTAAGTCCCATGTTGGAATCGCCACTGCTCAGCCGGGGATTGGTCGCTGTACCAAGCGACCAGAGTGAGACATCCATCCTGAGAGTCGACCCCACGAATCGGTGGCTGGAAAATCGACCAGAGATTTTAGGATAAAATATTTGAAATCCATGAAAATCCGCGAACTAAATGGTGGATTGGAGGGTAAAGCCATTGATATTCCCATTACCAATCTATACCCTCCGGTAATCAAACGTGGCAAGCTGGGAAATCCTCGAACTAGATAGAGGTTTCCTTCGCTGGGACATCATCGAACTTTTCATGGTGGATTTGCCAGCACGCCACGTTTGATTCCCGGAGGGTAGTCACATAGTAACTGGTTGATTTTTGTGGGGGTGGCGATTTTTTTGCCTAGCCAGATTTCTGAATGGGATGAGCCAGAAAGAAGGACTTCTTCAACAGGCTAACCAGGAAGTGGAGTGATCCTCAAAGCCACCGACCACATTCAATGTGGGGAACTCACTATCGAAATTGGGAAGAATGTGGATGTTACAATCGAAATGGGAATGTCACCACCAAAAAATTGGGGGTGATGTGCTATGAAAAATCATAATCATGGTCATAGCCATATACCAAGCTGATGACAATCAACAAGACCGCCAGTTGCGCAAACCGGACCCAGCGTCTCTTGAAACTCCGCATGCTTCTTGCACACCTGTGGCGGTGGGGCACTTTTACCTGCCACCTTCCTGGAACCCTCCAAACAAATCAAAACTAGTGGCTGGCAACCCTGTGGTAATTCAACATAGCTGTGGAAAATGCTTTATTTGTAGATGATTTGCCTGTAGATGATTTGCGTATTGAACATGGTGATTTTCTATAGCTACGGCAAATAACCAGAGGCTAATTCCCCCGCAGATTGGATGCTTCGATTCCAAGAATGACCAATTCTGTAGTCAAAACCCTGTGGAGCCTATAGCACAATGGCACTTGTCCCACAAGACATGTACCATCACGTTCCAACCATTTCTTCTACACAGTAAAAGGGGCATCTCTTTTACCATATTCTCTTTGAATAGTCAGAAGTCTCAACACGCCCCGGTTCCCCAGATGTAACCGCAGCTATCAGGAGTTTTATTTTAAAGCATCATGTTGCCATCCGGTTGCAGTAAAGTAGGCATGAATGCGGCTTTGTCTGAAAAGAAGTTGAATGGTGAATCATCATCTCCTATAGCTGATTTTCCTAGTTATAAACCTCCATGTATAGATGATTTTCCATTGCCTTGTGTGATTACGAGAGGTCTTTCCTTAAAATTGAAGGAATCCATGCAGTAAGCCCTGCATAAGGTGCTCTTTCAATCCCACTGAATTTGTCGGGACCAATGAAGCCGTGCTTTCATCCTTCTTCAACGTCTTACCTTGATAGTGGAATATTATTAGATTACACCTTAAATCAAGTATGACACCAAAATCTTACCTTAAGTATTACACCAAAATCCATTAATTAAAATGGGTGTAATACTTTGCACTATGATGTTTTTGTCCACGATTCTTCCACCATGAAAACATATTAAAACCATGAAATGTCCTGCGTTCGGAGGTTTTTGGTCTCCAGGTTTGCCGTGGCTCCAGGCTGCCAAGGATTTGATCAATCCCAGGGAGGAGCTCCCACTGACATTGGCCAACGAAAAAAGTGTTACCCTGTGGTTTTTTAACAGCTCGCCATGGAAGCCATGGCCTGTTTATAGCTGATAAACATGGTGATTTACCTATTAAAGATGGTGGTTTTCCATGGCTATGTAATTGAACCTGGCCAAAAAAAAAGGTTTCGCCAGGGAAAAGGATGATTTGATGGTGATCTACTGTTGATTTCATGGGAGCTATATCTGGTACTGTATCATTCCATGAATCTCCCAGCTAAATCCAATGATATTCCCGTTGAATCCCCAGCGAAATCACCATTGGCCATGGCGAATCCCCGCAGGTGTCATCAAACGGGGCTTGAGGTTCTTTTTCGCTGGCAAAAACATCGAACTAAATGAGGAATTGTCCAGCAAGCCATGAAGCTGATTACTGATTACTGGAGGTTATATGGACTTGCAGTTGATGTATGATAGGTAAGCTGGTTGAATCAACTGCTAACTAGGCTAGATTCGTGGTGGATATATCTAGAGTCACTCTAGAGCTAGCTTGGGTAAAAAAAAAACAACAAAACATAACTGGCGTGGCCGGAGTGGCCCTTTCCTGGTGTCTCATCCGTTAGTAATTGGTTTAGTTCACCCCATTTAATCCAGGGCAAGTAGTGCAATGTCCAGTGAAGCAACTGGGGTGAACTAACCAACCATTTTCCAATCATTTTCCCACATGTTTCCTATATTTCCCATCAACTCCCCATTTTTGGCCAGGTTAAAGGCCCCCATTTTCCTATTATGGTTTCATTGGTCTTTTCGGAGGATGCCAATACATGACTCATCCAATGCCCGGCGCCCACCTTGGTGTCAACGTCATAGGACGCTGCAACGCAGTCCTGCGAAGCTGCCGATTCCCTGGTTCTATCTGACGATTGATCAAGCTGGGATCGTGTTCTGTAGGAATAGCAAACCTAAGAATAGTTGAAACATATTACCCTCTGGTTATTTAACATAGCCATGGAAAATCCCCTATAAAAATGGAGGTTTTAATGGGAAAATCATCCAAAATTAGCCATTTTCCATAGCTATATTAGTCATAACCAGAGTAAAACTACGGATCTCTTGCCCATATTCGTCACTGAAATTCCAAAGTTTCACTGGTTCTCTGTTGAGATGTTCCCGAAAAAGTACACCTCGCTCCGTTTGGGGGAACTTGCCTTCCTTCCAGAACCTCTGATCACAGCGTCCAAGGAGAGTCCCGCATTACGCCAGGTTAAGGTACCTCAAATAAATGATGGATTACCGTATACCTCCTTAAAAGCTAGCAATAAACCTCAACAATGGCTTGGGAAAACAACTTAGCTTCCGGATCTGAAGGTATCGTAGCTTGGGTTCCGTGTTGCATTGCATTTTGGACGTGTAGATGTGGATTGTGCAGGGTGTGGCCCTCCTGGGTTGTATATACATATGTATATATATATATATATACACATATATATATATATATATACGTGTGTGTGTGTGTGTGCGTGTGTGGTTTGAGTAGCTGTTGATGGTGGCATGCAGCATATGCAGTAGCTTTGTCCTGTACATGGTGTGGCTGGATGGCTGGTATGGTCGTCCCGCAATGGGATTCGAAACAGAAAGAATCCAAACATAAAGATGGGAAATCCCGATCATAATAGAGGTTCAAATGAAAAAGATCTATAAATGGAGGATCTGGGGGGTACTCCAACTGGACCAATTTACAAGGGATTTACAGAGTAAAATCATATAGAGGTGTATCAAAACATGTTTTTCCAAAACCTTCAACCATGTTGCCAACTCCAGGACATGTTCAACCATCGATGAGCACTTCCCCCAAAACCCAGGCTGTCATCCAACATGGCTGGCTGGAAAATCCCCAAACTTTGCATGGAGGTGTGTGGGAAAATCATCGAACTTTCTATGGATAAAATGAATTAATGGTGAAAATACGAAATGGGATACCATGAAAATTCAACATTCTGACGATCACTTGCTCACTTTTTCCGGGTTAACAGGCAGGTCTATGCCCAATAGATCAAGACCGATAGCTGTGTCTGAAAATGGGGTACCCCGATATTTCATGGCTTAAAAAGTCACTTTCCCACTAAAATACCATAAATTGAGGATACACCCCATTTTCAGATACGCCCAGATATCTGTTGGTGCCCATCATTGGCACATGAGCAGCATCAAAAAAGTCGTTGGGAACTGATCCTCCTGGTTTGCGAACACAGCTATTCCAATAATGGACTGTTGGCTGATCCTCTTTCAACAATTTAGTGGAATCCCAGTCTTAACAATAAACCGATGGCTTTTTGATGCTGCTCACAATGATAGATGTACCCTCTGGTAAATTCACATGACGACCCTGGCATTAATCGGGATTGGAAGATGAGTGAAACCACTCAAAGATAGCTATTTTCATGGTCAAACTGTTAATTCATTCCATTGGATCTTTGTATAATCCCCAATATATTGGGTAGTATAATCCCCAACTAATCATCAACCAACAGGGGTATTGAACACTGCTCACAATGACAAGAGTCACAGAACTTCCACGTCTCCTCATCGTGACAACATCGCTGCTGGCATTCCTCCAGAGTTTTCGGAGTCGAAAGTTGCGAGGAGAAAACTCAGGACGACCGGTAGAGGTAAGGTGGGATAGCTAAAGTGATGGATAATATCAACCAAGTGACCCTGGGAGAATTATATCAACAAAAATTAGTTAATTGGTCTCTGCATGTGAATGATGGATATATTATCAGAGTATGACTACTGGACGGGCTCCCCGACTTAGCCTACTTTGTTTTTGAGTAGGTTAAGTAGGTCTTATGGGTGATAAGTCTACAGTTGGATGGGTTTTAACATCTTACAACTTGGAGGGCCCTGTTTGGCATCTTGGGATTGTGGCATATGACCAGCGTGTCTGCTGAACATCCCCCAAAATGAACAGAGTAGTCCAGGGTAGGATGTGAAGAACTAGAACAACCATCCACATCATAAGATTTCTCTCCACAATCTGACTTGGGCATGGGTCAATACCTATGATATCATATTTGAAGAGATGCACATCCGTTTACCAGCCACTTGCTGATGTCGTTAGAGAACGCGGTTTTGATCCCCTGTATATACTCTCCTTGGGAACTTGAAAACACCAACCAGAAAGCTACTCCCCCAGAACTGCCGAAACCCCTTGGCACCTCCCAGGTCTCATAGAGCTGCGAAGCATCTAAGACACCGTCATTGCTCCACCCTGCAGGGAGGTTTTTTGTGGCGCCGGAAATGGGGCGAAGTCCCGGAAAAAGATGGGATTTCATAGCTAACTCTCTAGGAAAATGGGGATTTCATGGCGAATGTCCCGAAAAAATCAGAGATTTCACCATGAAGAGTTGGGAATTCATCAACAAAACTGGTGATTGAAACCAACCTCACATCATGATTTCATCATGAAAAGTGGGGATTCATACCCGCATTTCGTGTCTGGAAACCGGCCGCAATCAATAAAAAGTACATATGTACTACCATTTGTTGGTTATCCTGAAAGAAAAACACAATTTTCCAGAATATGTTCCAGACCAAACCACCAACCCAAACCACCACGGCTTGGCACCTGAAATATGAGTCTAAAGGCAACAAAAATACTGATCTACCCCGCCTGGTGAATTTACGAAAATTGGGATGTAACCAAGAGAACATGAGGATTTACCAGCCAAAAATGATGATAGAACCACTTGGAACAAAGATAACTTGGGTTTTTTTGGGTCAAACAGAGGGTATGAATGGACGCGCCAAATGTGCTTATCTGAATGACCCGTTCCCCGGAAGTTCTGACAAAATGATGGATTTTTGTCCATGGAACAAGCCAAAATTGCTACTTGTTGCAGTCAGTCAAAGCAGCAAAGGAGATGCAACTAGCAAGAGCTAGAAGTTCACCAATCACAAGCAGGATATGATTTGACCAAACAAATTGAATTCAACTAAGCAAAGATCTGCATCCAAGGAATGAAACAATAGTAGTTTTTGCATCAAAAGATGGGTCGATTTAATATGCGCAACATTGGAATAGCATGGAATAACCAGCCGTAGGTTGCCTTCGAGCAACTAAGCGGCTCCACTTATGGCCTCTGACATCTCGAGATCAGCCATAGCATACAGGTTTTTAAGGCAAAAAAAAACAACCCGATTTGATTGGATTTCATGGGTTTTGATGGTATAGGAATATACTGAGATACCCTCTGATAACTAACATAGCTATGCAAAATGGCCCATTGAGTTCGATGATTTGCGTGTTTAAAAAGGTAATTGTCCAGTTCGCAAACAGTAAATTACTAGAGGGTATCCCGGTATATTCCCATTAAATACCATAAGGTCCCATTAAATCACATATATTCCAGTATATGCCAAGCTTTGCCCTTGTTGAAAATCTATGGATTGTTCAGCAGCCTGCCGATGTGTGTTTTGCCTCCGGATAAATCCCAATTTCATGGCAATGAATCCCAATGCTTCTTGGCGAACTCACAGTTTTTGGTGGTATACTCGATGTCTTGTTGCTAAAACTTCGAATTCTATGGGGCTAAACCTTCATGTTAGATCATAAAAATCTCAAATCCCCCGTCCTTCCTGCCTCAAATTCCTCCCCAGCGCTTCCCGACGGCACCCGGTGCACCCACGCGCCTTTCAGCACCTCGCCCCAGTGACATCCCAAGGCTCCGGAACAGCTGCTGGCGTTGAAGGCACCCAGCTGGCAGGGGAAGTCGTGGGGCATCGGCAACGGCATCAACTCCTGGCAGCGTTGGATATGTATTTTATATATGTAATATGTATATATGTATATATGTATATGTATGTGTATATGTATATGTATATGTATATGTATATGTATATGTATGTGTATGTGTATATGTATGTGCATATATTTATAATTTAATATATATATATATATGTATATAGAGAGAGAGAGAGGTGGATATCGGATAGATTGTATACATGTATACATTTGACATGGTACAACCCAAGAAAAAAGGGATCCAAGAAAAAGAGATTGGAAGGCACAACTCAATGAGAATCCCCGTGAAACTGCAGGAATCCAGGAGAGTTTGGTGGCGACTGAGAGAGAGAGAGAGAGAGAGTCATCTTTGAAAAGGGCGATGACCACGATGGAGAAAAGAAACCCCAAGAATGGGCAGAAGATGTTGCCCCAGAAAAGGTGATCAATCTACAACACCAACAAGACGTTGGGATTGAAACAGTCAAAAGATTGGTGTCTTACTTAAGAAATGTGAAAGGTCACCAGCTAAACAAACTGGAAAAACATGTCAATAAGGAATATACGGACTTGTCTGAAAATAGGAACCAAAAATCCACTGGAATTAATCATGTTCCATATCAAGATGGCCTTTTAGGGGCAACCCCGTTTTCCGCACACATCCACATATCACTTCCAGTTGGCTAGATATGTCCCATTAACATTCCGTCAGTACATCCTATTACCTCCACATCATACACCCTATTATACAGGCTAGTGCTCCAAATTATGAACGCTACGTTTTCTCAACACATAACTCCAATTCCACTAGCTTTCTGGGGGTTATACATCGAACTAGTTCATGGGGGATACCCTCTGGTTAACTAACATAGCGAACTGGAAAATCACCATGATTGATAGGTAAATCAACTATTTCAATGGTCCATGTTCAATAGCAAACTGTTAGTATAGTGGATTTTCCCATTAAATGAATGGTGATGTTCCATAGTTATGTAACAGTTTACCAGAGGGTAACTAGTTCATGGGGGATAAAATCAACCAAGAAACAACAAACATCAGTGGTACCGGTATCGCCCTCGAGATGATAAATTCCCCACGCCTCCTCCGTTGCGTTGCTGTTGTTGCCGTTGCTGGCCACGAGGGAAGCGCTGGCACGAGGACTGAACTGAGCCTTAGAGGCGTCGCTGATCCCTGGTTCAACAGGTCTGTAGAAGCCAATAGTAAGAACAAACCAACAGTTAAGGCCCTCTACCAGGTGTATAGATATATATATACATGTGTATATATATATATACATGATTATTTCTATGGTTATAAATGGGGTTATAATTCCATAAATGGGGCGACTTACTGACTTATAACTGGTATAGAGCCATAAACAAAGGGGGTTTGGACATTGCGCAGCTAAGTTGGTTCACAAGTGGATGAACTAGGCTTTATGGTAGATGTATCTATAGCCAGGGTTCTAATAACGCAGGGGTGAACCATCAAAACTAGGGGTTTAATATGTGTCAACCATCCTGAAATGGAGATACATAGAGAATAAAATGATAAATATCCCCCCCAATTCATAAATGGATCCAGTACTAAACCAGGTTTCGCTTGCCATCTGATATTGGCGGAATGGATTAGTTCGGAGAAGTTGAGAAGCATTCAATTTTTCTTCAGAACTTTTTGGGGTGCCAAAATTCATGGGTTTTGAATGTAGAACTAGTTGGGAAAGTGCTACTTTAGTTTGGGGACTGCTCGTGGCAAAACCTTTCTGCCAGACCCACTGATTTTCAACCCGTAGCAGGAAGTCAGGGAGGTTTCAATCAACCCGGCTGTGTGGAAGTGCTTGGTCGGTGAAAAAATATGTCCATTTCGATTTTTCACAAGATGATTTTACCTATTTTTGACAGTACTTGGTGGTGCAGTTGGGGTTAGTTTTCTGGGTAGAATCATGGCAATGGCACCCATCCAGTTACAGGTGGAACTGGACTCCCCCCAAGTGTATCTTTGGGACTGGCTTGAATCCAGTAAACCCCCTTCCCTCTGTGGCTTTGTCTGAACATTTTTCGGGAAAAGCCCAAAAGCCTATGGTTTGGAAAATCATGTTCCACATTTGGGACTGGGGATATATTGGGCGTAAATCCCTCATGCTTGGACAAACCATCTAATTGCGGGGGCGAAATAATTTTGATCCATACAGTTACAGCCCGAAATACCAGCTACAAGTCAGTGAGTCAACCCTTTTTGGAATCATAACCCCATTTATAAGCATGTATCATCATCTACAACTAGTTTCTAGGGCCTTAACTATACCAAACTGATATAATTCCTAAGAGCAGTGCTGGAGTCGCGGTGGGCTGGCTCATGCCGGAACCCTGGGATGCTGCCCGAAGTCATAGCTGGTGGATGTTTATTCCCCCCGGCCATATGGGTATGGGTCAAGTCATTGGCTACCCCAATCATTGGATGGTTGATACCAAAAATGGACTAAAATCTGTGGTCCTCCAAGTCTTAATTTTGACCCATACCCAAATCACCATGGTTTCCTCGTGAATTCCCACAAGGGGGTGCCCCCAAAAGTGATGTTTCTTGGTTGAAAGAACCCCATCTAAGCAGAGATATATCTACCATGAACCCAACAGGTGATCTGTTCCACCAACTTCGCCACCTTGAGTGAAATCCCACAAAATGGTTACAATCCCCATGCTTTTTGCGGATTGAGTGCATGTCTTTTCGCGTACCATAGCCCAAACAACCCTAAGCGGTCATCGTCATTGAACCCTCTCGTCGCTCGTGTGGCACGAAGGTGTTGGAGAAAAAGGTTACAATCCCCATGATTATTGGTCAAACATGGTGAAATCCATCATTAATGTTGGTTTATACTCCCATTATCATTAATAACTACTGGGAAATCCATCCCAACAAGTTTCATTGCATTGCATTGTTGGTTAGATCTCCCATTGTGTTTCATGAAATAACCCCATGGTTTCTCCCTTACAATATCACAAGGGATATCTATTGCTGGTAATCATCCCACTTAGTAAGTGGCTAATAATACCAGTTAGAAAGTCCCCTAAGTGGGGCTATCCCATGTATAGCTGGGTTGTAGCTATGGTCACTAACCAGTTACGATCCGTGGGATGATCCAAGGATACATAGTCCCCATAAAACATATAGTAGATATAATTCGATATCATTGTGTTTTATATCTTGAGATAGTGGTATGAATAGTGGAAAAAATAATTGCATAAAAACAGCTAGTTCGTTACATCCCCCTAATCAAGCCAACACTTAAAGTTGGTCTATAAACTCATTAAACAGTTACCCAACGCTTAATCCCAGCTATAAGTTAAACTTCCACATAAACCCAACAATTAAAGTTAGTGTATAAACTCATTCGATCCATTAACTGTAGTTACCCTCTGGTTATTTAGCATAGCCATGGAAAATCCCTTGTAAATGGAGGTTTCTAGCTGGGAAAATCATCTATAAATTCGCCGTTTTCCATGGCTATGTTGGTCATAACCAGAGGGTATTGTTCCATTAAGATCTATTCACTATACTTCCTAAACTCATTCAGATCCGTTAAGATCCATTAATGGCTAATTTATAGATGATTTTCCCATTAAAACCTTCATTTATGAGGGATTTTCCATGGCTATGTTGGTCATAACCAGAGGGTATATTCTCCCAATCAACCCACCACTTCACCAATCGCTCCAAGGAACCCGAATTCCCCTGGCCGTCAGCGAGGCCGCAGGCTCAGTGCTGGGTACCTGGAGAACCGGGAGGATTCCCCCCCCCGTGGAAAATGAGGGAAACTGGGGATTTAACCAGAGATTTAATGATTTCACCGGTAAAAACATGGGATTGATGTAGAGTTGGTGACTATTTTTTTCGCAAATTTGGTCGTTTGATTTTTTGGTGGTGCATCCAAATTAGGTTGAATTAAGTAGGCCTATGATTGTCATGATTGGATTTTTGCGGATGTTTTTGGTTGTTAGCTTCGGTGTACGATGGTTTTGGTCTGAAAATCGATCTTATGAAGTTGGTTTATCAACCCAACTTCAGTACCCCCCAGTAATCAAACGTGGCAATGGAACGTCTCCCATTTAGTTCGTTGATCTTCCCAGCTATAAAATTGCTATAAATCTTCGTCTAGAGTTGATGTCCCCAGAAAAACCGATAAAACCTTCACGCCAGCTCACTATTCAGGAAAAGGGGAAGGTTCCCTGACAAGGTACCTAGCTGAGTGCAGCGTCCGGGTTGACTGCTTTACCCTTCAAAGCACCTTCTGGTACCCTCTGGTGTCATCAAACGTGGATCGCTGGGAAATCCCCCATAGACGGAGGTTCTGTATAGTGGGAAAATCATCTATAAATTGGGGATTACATTCTGGTAATTTAACCTGACAATCGAAAATCAATCCTCCAAGTAGATCCATTTGCAGATTGAGGGGTTCCCACTGAAATGGTTATTTTTCATTGCTATGTGAAATAACAAGAGGGTATCTTGACATTGATGGCAGGTCACATATCACCATCCAACTTACCCTCTGGTACTTTGAAAACATACCATAACTAGGATAATTCAACGTTTATAGTTGATTTACCTCTTGAAAATGGTGATTTTCTATAGCTATGTTAGCTGAGGCTAGTGGGTCCACCATCTTGAGTGGGAACCTCATTTTAGATCATCATGATCTCCCATCACATCCCATTGCAACGAAGTGCGGGGCCACATGATGCTTGGTTCTATACACCAGTTTCAGACAAACCAATTCTTGATGGGTACAGTACTATCCTCATGCATTACCACAAGTACTGGTGAATAGCCCCATTATGACTGGTGCTGTATCCCATTCTATCCCATGCTTCTTGGTTCAATCCATCACTAAGCCAGTTCCTGTGAAATCCCAAACTGGACGCTGCTTTTTGGCTGGATGTGGTATGATTCTCATCCACTTGCGATTCATGAGATGAACCCTCACGTACCGCATGTCGTTGGATTTGATATTGGTGAATTCATGTACATATTTGAGCAGGTTAGTCTCTTAATCATTTCTCGGTACATGATATGGGTTGGTCTGAAAATAGGGTACCCCTAAAATGCATTGTCAATCATCATAGCCCTACTGTTCCCTATTAAAATAAGCATCTGGGGCGTATACGACATTTGCATACATTTGCAGACACACCCAAACGTATCCATAGTATTAAATATTGGTGAAATAGCATAGCATAGTAATAATGTATCCCGTAGTTATATCCCATAGTTACTTCCAATAAATATACATAGCTATGGATTAAACTATTAATTATATAGAATATTATAGAATGGATTTCCAATACTGTAGTATTTCTAATAGTCCAATATGTACCATCTGGCAAATTAACATAGACCCTGGCAGATAGGGATTGAAAGATGAGTTTCCTCTAAATAATAGCTATTCTCAAGGTCTATGTTAATAAACCATCATCATTCCAGGGCTCGGTCACAGTGAGGTCGTTATAATTTACCATGCAATATGTATATCTATGTATATGGCTATGGCTCAAAATTATGGTACCCAAAATGGTCATTTTTAGTGGTAAATTAACATAAACCAACCAATTATGGGGTTAATAATTTTGAGCCATACCCATAGACCCTGAGAAAAGCTATTTTTAGAGGAAACTAATCTTCCAATCCCTATCTGCCAGGGTGTATGTTAATTTACCAGATGGTATATCTATAACTCAAAATTATTAACCCTATAATTGGTTGGTTTAGGTCAAAATCTTATATCAAAAATGACCATTTTTGGTACCATAATTTTGATGTATATCTATAACTATCATCATGGCTTTGTTGTTAAACTCCACCCCTTGGTGCCTCAGCCCAAGCCCTCCGCCTCGAAGAGCGATGCCGGCAGAGGCCAGATGAAGAGATCGTTGGGGTCGCCGTCCATGACGGTGGCCACCTGGTCATGCCATGCTTCAACGGATTGGTTGAAGGGAAAACCTACAGAAAACCATGGGTTATATACCAACTTATATACTGTACATAAGTAATATCATATATCATATCTCATGTATCATGCATCATATATCATATATCATATATCATATATCATATATCATATATCATATATCATATATATTATATATCAAAATATAATATAATATAATATACTATAATATAATATAATATGATATAATATAATATAATATAATATAATATAATATATTATAATATAATATAATATAATATAATATAATAAAATATAATATAATGTAATATATATCATATATCATATGTCATGTATCAATATATAATATATATCATATATCATATAGCATATATCATATATCATATATCATATATCATGTATCATGTATCATATATCATATATCATATATCATATAGCATATAGCATATAGCATATAGCATATATCATATAACATATATCATATATCATATATGTGTGTGTATATATGGGGAGTTCTTATGTCATGGGGGATCCCTAAGTCTAACCACGTCATTATTTCAATACCTTTGTCATGGTCATCCTTCTGACTTAGTAGCTCGAAACCTCCCATGATCCAATCCTGTGAATTCTGAGATTCTATCCCCAGGAAAATGCTCCATTTTTGGTGAGGCCCCTGTTCACGAAAATGATGGGAAAAAGGGGGAAAATCTAACCAAAACAATGGAGAATTCATGGGATCTATAGTATATATAGCTGATTTTTCTTATGGCTAAGTTGACATACCAACAGAGAGCACGGGTATGTCAACTACCTTGCAGGGAAAAGGTAATCCTTGTCACCTAGTGGAAATCACCCCTCTAGAAATCCTGGGATGCTATATGGTGCAATTCAATACACTATTCAAGTGGACTACCCTTTTGCAATCAAACATGGCAAGTGAAAATCCTCCAAAAAAAGGCTGTGCGTTAATTGGAAAACATCTATAAATAGTAGATTTTTCATTGCCACGTTTGACTACCAGAGGTGAAATTTTGGAAAACCCTACTCTACTCATATGGGCCGCAGGAACTGTGCTACTTCTTCATACCAAATCCATCAGAAGTGTAGGACCAAACCAGCTTTCCTGCGTTGGGCTGAAAATCGGCAAAAAACATCCAGTTGCTGAAAGTGTTGAAACTTTATTTGAGAGTCACTTCCCAAAAAAATAATACTACTATGGTTTTTAAGCCATGTATGTCCTAAATCAAGTGATTCATCATCATCATCTTCTTCTTCATCATCTTCTTCTTCTTCTTCTTCTTCTTCCGCTTCTTCCGTACGAAAATTGCCAGAACTTGCCATACATATCCAGCATAATCTCAAAATCAATGATATCCATAGAAACCATTCACCATACTCTTTCCATTTACCCTCTGGTAAACGTTTACATAACTATGGAAAATCACCATTTTTATTGGGAAAATCCACGATTTCTATGGCCATTTTCAATAGCAAACTGTTAGTTCACCAGAGGGTAAGTCCACCAAATGGCTGTTTTGAATCGTCCCAAACCTCCGCCACATCCGCACCTCCACGCGACTGCGCATCTGGTCATACTCCACCTGGCGCGGTGGCGACACAGTACATGTACAAAGAATGTGTATGCGTCCACAACGGAAATATAATGTAATGTAGTGGAGAATGGGGTAAGGTGAGTTTGTGTACCTATATATATATATATACACATGCGTATATTCATCTCGTACCGCCAAAAGAAACAAGTTTCAGGATTTATATATGTGTTTGCACCTGCTCCAATCGTTGGGGCTTCATGCACACCTTGCAATTCTTTTCACCACGGCCATTGCTGACATCTCTCAGTTTGTTCATATTTGTCAGTGTGAAAATCTAGACAGAGAATCCATGAACGCATCTTCATATGTATCTATTCTAGTCCAAATTACGTCCAAATTGTCATCCAACATGTGTGTATGTATGTGTATATATATACATACATACATAATCTTTATTCCCCTCCTATACATATGTGTATATATATATATATACACAGTCACAATTTTTGCTGCGCCCAAGCTGCCAGAGGTCCGCTGGGTGTTCCCACACCATGACAGATCAATAAGACCTGGCTCTATGATGAAAGAATCAAGTTTGGTACTATTACTAGGTAACAACCATATTACAACCCAGTTTGGGATATACTCAAGTTTCATCTGTATGTATATATATATACATGTATGTCGGTGGAGCAGCGGGCCATCATCACAGGTCTCACCAGATCTTGGCTGGCCCTTTCGGTGGGTCAGCTGCAGCTGTGAACCTGCAGTGCGAAACAACCGAAGACGTCTCATGCACCATGCCAGGGATTTTGGCGTTGTCCGCCAATATCTGCGCCTCCTTTTGGCTCGCTTCGCTTCTTGCTTGGATCTGACGTTGTTTGCGTGACTTTTCTGACCGACCTGCAGGGTCAAACCGAGAAGCCCTTATATCTTCCGCCACATCCGGCTGCGGACCTGCAGGGTCCCTACATATATGTATGTATATGTGTGTCATTTACACTAATTTACCACTTACGGTTTCTAAAATACACATCCAAGTAGAGATTCCCATAGAAGAAGAAGAAGAAGAAGAAGAAGAAGACTAAAAGCTCCAACGAATGAAAACATCTATGATTAGAATCTCACTAAGAGTCTTACCCTCTGGTAATTTAATATAGCTAGTTTTTTCAAATGGCCCATAGAATTTCTGATGATTTACCATGAAAGATGGTGCTTTTCCCTACGTCAAATTGTCAGAGGGTAAGACTCTTCGTGAGATTCTGTAAACAATATTCTAATGATCATTAAAGATGGTAATAATCTAAAGCTGTCATCCATTACCCTCTGGTTATTTAACATAGCCATGGAAAATCCCCTATCAATTAAGGTTTTAATGGGAAAATCATCCAACCTTAGCCAGCTATTCCATGGCTATGTTAAATCACCAGAGGGTAATGATCACTTCCAAAAATGGTGAACATCCAGGAGCCTCATCCCCATGCTCCAAAAACGGCCTGCAGTTCAGGCAGGTTTCCCATGGGTCGCCAGAACCAGAAGAGGTACTCGGTCACCGTTTCTTCTCCACCTCTGCTGATTTAGTTTGATTTACCCTCTGGTAAACTAACATAACTATGGGGGATCACCATTTTTAATGGTAAAATCCACTATTTCTACGGCCATGTTCAATAGCAAACTGTTAGTTTACCAGAGGGGTTCATGTGATTTGATGGTGATTTAACCACCAACCATTGGTGATTTAATGGGATCTAAGGAAGATTAAAGTTGAGGTGAATTTGTGACTGAGGTGAAGCAAAAAATGTGACCAGTTTGCTATTGCTATAGAGAATCACCATCTTTGAGTGGGCACAAATCATCCATAAATTGACACAAATGGATATAACCATGGTATTTTCATGGTATTTTCACCCCCATGTTTGTTCAGATATAAGCCGTATAGCTATGTTGAAATATTGACAGCGAGGTCATTAGAATTCAGCCAGATATCATGGGAAAAATATGGAGATCAAATATGGGGACGATGTTTCGGAGACAATATGGCTATTTGTGGGCACAATATGGAGATATGATGGGGATACTTTCTGAGATCTTGGTTGGTGTGTTTAACGGATATTTACCATAAAAAAATGGATTTATGGGATTAATCAGCATTAATGTGGGTAAATTACAATAATTCACTAATTTGAATTAAGGCCATTTGGGGATGATTCCCTATACTAACCATATATCATGGGAATATACCAGCCATCATGGGGATACAGTAGGAATTTCACCAGCGACAATATGGGGGTGTAAAGCCAACAATAGTGGGGATATTCATGGGATATGTCTAACCAATTTGATATGATATTTGGGTATGGCTCAAAATGATTAAGCCTATAATTGGTTGGTTTAGGTCAAAATCTACCATTAAAAATGACCATTTTTGGTACCTTTGAGCCATAGCCATTTGGATGCCGGTCTGAAAAATGGGGAAGGGACCCCAAGTGGGTGGCAATTTCGGAAAATCATGTTCTAAACCAGGGGACCTCCTAAATTTGTTGTGAGAATGTGGAAGGGGAAGCAACTTAAAATGGGGAGGCCCAATTTGTTGAGTGGTTTTCCCATTTCAGAATCTATAATCTATAATGGAGATAAATAGGTATATATATATATACATATACATAATTATACAGTTATACATATAATACGGGGCTTAAGAATTTATCATGGGGATGAAACCAATCAAGGTGAAGCTCCAGTGGTCTTGTCAAGAAAAGGCTGGATTTACCTCCCAATTTACGGCCAGTTCAAAAATAAAAATGGTGTCGAAAAATAACAAACAGGGATTTGATCGGCGTCCTACCAAAAAAAATCCGGCGCCAAAGCCTGGGGAAGTGCCTTTTTTTCATTCGGTCACCAGCAACGGAGATGCTGTCGGCTAGGCCTCTGGTGATTTCTTACACAGCGAACTGGAAAGTCACTATGATAGGTCCATCGTCGAACTCAATGGGCCATTTTCCCATTGCAAATGGTTAAACTAGAGGGTATAAATAATGGTTGTATAAATCCCCGTTAAATAATTCGGTTTTAAATCATCCTCACTGAATACCAATCAAATCACAGTTACGGATCCTGAGGTATGGGCCAACAATCTATAGACCCATTTATCATTTATTATATCAATCCCAAAATATTGCAGATAGAAAAATCGGAATTGGGGCTCCATATCATCTATACATCTCCTCACCATGCTGGAACCTTCCGGAATCTATTTCCAGCTCATCTCGCTTGGTGAAGTTTGAAATTCCCAAAATGGGAGAACAAACTCCACCCCCCATTCGCAAAATCGGCGTTTTACACAGGGTGAGGCCCCCAAACGATGGCCTTTGTTGACGCACATAACTTAGTTAACTGGGGCTTCACTAGGGCTTATGGGGGATGTAACCACAGATATATAATGGCTTCATAAAATCAACAGAGATCACGTTTGGGGCCCTCACCTTATACTTACTTGGATGCACATTCCTCTGAGTAAGTGGTTTACAATCCACTTATGGAAACTGGGAATATTCCATGTATAATAACCGTAACCAAGGTATACTGTTTTGCAATTATGACCCACGGTCCCCAAATTTTGGCAAGGCGCTTTCGTAGTTGTTCATCCACCATCCTTCCACGAAGACCTTCAAGGAGCTTTTTTTGCGAACCAGGGGCCCCGGAGGTACATTAGCAGCCCTGGTGACCTGTCCCCATAGATGTGGCAAAACTTGGGGACTCCAATCAACAAAATATTGGGATTCAGATCATATGTTCATAAATATTCCCACTCCAATATACAGATTTTTCAAGTTCAAACCGTCGAAAAGTTGAGATTGCAGTGGGAAAATATGTTCTCAATCAGATGGCCCAATGGGCTCCATGTTTTCAGCGGTGTTCTCTCGGAAGATAATACTCGGTGCCTGGAAATTTGAGCTGGTTTATGTATATATATATATTATATATATATATATATTATACATCAATAGCTTTCTTATCCATCGTATGAGGCGTTTAGCCATCAGCAATTGGGGTTTTATGGGATCTCTTGGGCTCAAATGGGATGACATAACTAACCAACAATATAATATCGATCCCAACCCCAATTGAAATTAAACCCCCCCAATATCAAACATGGTCATAGAAACACATTTTGGGGGGACCATAAACCATGGGGGTGTTTAACTTGATATCTGATCGGGGGTTTCATGGCGACATGTTCACAGAGATCACCTGGAACGTTGCAGAATGTTGCGAGATGATCACATCCACTGCTTTTTGCGATGTGAATGTGAGTTTATATCGTGTATAACATGTTGTAAGCATATCGAACTGTGTATCTACCACCCAACAGTTAGCATTCCACCATCACTTCGTGTTTGGACACCGAACCACCTTGTAGCTGGATGCAGAACAATCGTGGTTTTCAGAACAATAATGGCCAAGAGTTGTTCTTAATGGATCTTAATGGTTCATCATGGTTATATAGTGATTATTAATGATTAATAGTGGTTCAAAATTGCTTATCATGCTTGGACATGATTAGCTGTCATTCTTTTCTATTCATTGAAGGTCAGCTCTAAAGATGAGAAGCGGAAATAACCCATGATTTTCTCAGTTCCATCAATCTGGGTAACTTGCATATTCACTGGATTGCTTTACTATAAGGGAAAATGTACAGGAAACCCCTATATTTCATGGGAACAAGCACGGTTCCCTGTAGATTTTCCCTTCAACCAATCCAGTGAAATATAATTCACTCATCTGACATGTTCAGAGATTTTGGGATAGTGACTCCTAACACTTCCCATCATTCTAGCCGGGAGAGGTCGTGTGATCATTTGCCCCACCTGGGTACCACTGGGCATCACCATCTCGTTCAAGGCTTCAGCGATCTGCAGATGCAAAGGATGATCTCCCCAATTCCCATGGGGAAATTGTGATGTTTACTTCGGAAAATGACACCCCCTGGTTATTTAACATAGCCATAGAAAATCCCCTATAAATGAAGCTTTATAGCTGGGAAAATCATCCAAAATAGGGGAAATTTCGACATGGCTATGTTAGTCATAACCAGAGGGTATGAAAATGGTCAATTTTAGGTGATTCAGTGGCGATCAAGTGGTGATTTTTTGTGGTGAGTTTCTGTGGTAACCAGCAGGAACCATACTTCACCCATTGATCCCTGGGAGGGCGTCTGAGTAGGATGAAACCAGAGTGGTTCTGAAGTGATGGGAGACCCCGATGATTTTTACAATGGGAATTTCAGGACCCAAAAAGAGAGGTACCTAAGCCATATAAAATCATAGAAATTGGGGGTATGTCACCTGAAATGTAGGCCTTATAACATATCTTTTTATGATAGGTACCTCCAATTTAGGTTCTTGAAATGTCCATTGAACTTTTGATCGGGAGACCAATTATTTTGGCGTACCCCCTTCAACAAACCCGCAGCGGTGATAGGCAAATTACATGCAAATAGTTGCTACTGCTAATGATTGATTATCTTGTTTGATTATCCACTTCTATTAGTGATTACGGCGGGTACAAAAAGGGACAAACAACTCAGTGACCAACTCTTCACTTGGGACCATGCGAGTACGACCAGGCTAACTATATATATATATACATGTTCAGCAGAAATTTCTGTCCTAGCCTTCACTGTCCACGAATGAATCCGCATGAGAACACTCTCATCACCAAGGCTGGTCGTTCGGAGGTGCACACCCCCCAGCTGTGCTTGTTGGTTGATGCTACCCCCCTTCTGTAGTTTGATATATCCGGCATAAACCCAAGTGAAATTGGAGTTTTTTCAACGCACCAACTTAGCGATTTTGCTCGCTCACTGGGGCACCTTTACTCGGTCCATCCCAATCGAGGTTTACGCACCGGCTTCCTTTCCCCTTGGAAACAAAAGATGTACCCTCCGGTGTCCTCAAACCTGAAAAATCCCGGATCAAAATAGAGGTTTTCATGGAAAATTGATCGAATCAGTTGGGGGATTGGTCATCTTGCAGCTGGATGATCTAGCGAGGGGCATGAAAATCGTTGAAGTTCCAACTGATCCAGTCCTCAAAGCTGCGGAGCTTGGGCTGTAACTGCATGCATGTGCTCTTAGCTGGAAAAGAATCTGTAAGAAAAAACAGACATGTTTCATGGATGATATAGCTGTTGAAACGGGGGGAATAGATGGGAATATGATATATCATTGCCAGGTTCTTTAAATCCCATGTCAAATGTTATTGGATGAGATTCTCCCAATCACACGCTCCTAGTTGCGGGGCTGAAACTCGATCAAGGATCTCAAAGGCCGAAATGTCACATGTGCCATGGTCAAGTTACATGTCTGTTTAATGGGATATCAACAGGATCTAAGCATCAACAATAGGGACTATCATGAGGATTCATGGGGATTCACAACAATGGGACTAGACATGGAATTCAGGTGGTTTATGATCATCCCGCTCTTGTTAGGAATTCCTGCAAACGCATGTTCGTGGATTGATGACCATCGCCCAAATATGTGTATAGGATCTGACTTTGGAAGCTGAAACATCTAGCTTTTTTTTGTTGCTGGTTTGCTGCTCTAGGGGTATATAACTGGTATAAATGGATATTACAGTGGTATAAAACTGAAAACATAAGGACGGGGTGGGAGGTTAATGGAATATGAATGGAATATCAATGGGATATGATATTTGTGCCATGATGAAGAATATGCTGTATGGGCTATGGTCATCCATCACCCAGTGGGAATCCTTAGGGGGTAGTATATAAATCCCAATTGATGTATTGATGCATTGATGACCATCCCTCAATATGGGTACTGTATACAATCCAACTCTTAACCATGGCACATGTACAGGAATATTTTTTGGAGTATCTCACTTTGATCAACTTTAATCCATGTGTCCTTCATCAACATCACCAATTTGGGTTTGAAAATACGCCATGTGCCCCAAATCCAATAGTTTCGCAGCATCTTCCTCATTCAAACTGCCACAAAGTGGGGAATAACCCATCTCTGGACAGCCCCTTTTTGGAAATGTCACCTATGTTTCCACACCTTTCCCCAAGTGTCGCCACGCTTTTTGTTGGTTCCAATATTCCATATCCCCATGATATCTTCCCATTACCCCCATCTTAACTTTCGATTTAATACCCTTCTTGCTGGCCGGGCCTATCATATCTAATATCAATCAGCTATTGGTTGGCCTTGCCTTTCTGGTAAACTAACATAGCTATGGAAAATTACCATGTTTAATGGGAAAATCCACTATAAATGGCCATTTTCAATAGCTATGTTAGTTTACCAGAGGGTAAGTCCCCTTTTTTGGTCCAACCCCCTGTGATCCCATCATGGTCTCCCTCAACGAGAGCAAGCTTCGCTGAAGGTCGCCGGATCCCCAACGTTCTCCCGGAGTCCGATGCGCCACTGACCGCCGCTCCTCGGAGTCTTCTGACAATCAACGGATCAACCAACGACATACCCTCTGGTAAACTAACATAACTATGGGAAATCACCATTTTTCATTGGAAAATCCACTATAAATCGCCATTTTCAATAGCAAACTGTTAGTTTACCAGAGGGTAACGTTGAGCCCTAAGAAAAATGGGGAGTTCCATGGGGGATTTTTCAAGAGTTGGTTTATCATGGACAAAATCTGAAAAAATCACCTGGATGATTCAGGGGTAGCCCCATTCTAGGAGACCTCCAAATCTGAAACGTAAAAGGCAAATCCGAACATAATGCTAGGTGATGCCCCTTAGTAAGCTGGGGCACCACCTTGCGGTAAATTGTTTTTCTTTATTGCGGGGAAAAGCACGAATCAGTCAGTGGCACACCTCGCGCCATGTACGGCTGGGCACGAATCACAAATCGGTGTGATCCGTGCGGCAATCTGCCATGTGCTAACAGGCATTCCTCCAAAGCTTGGATAATGTCAATGTAGAAGTGAAGCTCAGTGTAGTGGAGGTGTTGCAAGGCATTGCACAGCTGCGTCAAAGCTGGACGAAATGGCATCATACGCAGGTCTGTGTTCCAGAGGGATGTCTTGCAAAAGTGCTCGTAGCACACGGATTGACTCAGCTATTCGAGTCTTCAATGCCTCCAGGCGGAGAAGCTCTTCGAAAATATCTTGCAACACAGGCTGATTGATGTTGGAATGAGACATGGCGGAGAGCAACAGGTATGGTTGCAGGCCAAAGTGCCCAAAAGAAATAAAGTAGCACATGCTGTGGACAAGTTGGTGAAACACGGGAGTGTAATGACAATCGGGTACTTTGAAATGTAACAGGTGCAAAAGTGAAGTCGGTTCAGTCATGCACAAAATCATTGAACTAAATGATGGATTTTCCATTACTATGTTTGATTACCGAAGGGTAAATCATGGTTAAACCCCATTGAATCCCATTAAATCCCAAGGAATCCCCATTTCTATTCAACAAATTTCCATTCAACCACGAGTTATTTGCGAGTTTTGCTTGATGGCTTTGCCATCCTCGGCATACTCCGTAGATTCGGATCCCCCCTAGGAGACTCCTGATGCTCTAAGCGACCAACTCAAACCTGTGGGGATTGAACTAAGAACAAGAAGATGACGTAGCTCAACTGGTTGATGGAGTAATAGCGTAACTTGAGGTTCATGTTCAAACCGACAAAGAACATATACTTGAAACGGATTGTGGTGCATGTCGACTTCTGCAATTTCATGTGAAGTCACCTATTCATCTTCATGTTGATGTTGAATCTCCAGCTCAAGTGAGCCCAACATGGTCGAATTTTCGTCCCATCCCTAATTCCCAGAGTTCACCCTACCCATGTGTAACTCATGTCGAATTTTCTGATCAAGTGATCTTTGTGCCTTGTGGCTTCAGGTAGCATGTGCTGCAGATGCGTGCTCTCCTCCATTTTGTTCGGAGATGTTCCAGCCAGCCAGGTTTGATGACACCGGAATGTTACAAAGGGTTGAATGGAAATTGTTGTTTTGAGAAAATGGTGCCAGACAACCTGCAAAAAGACACACTCGGATCAAAGCGAACCACGAGGTCCCAATTTGTCCATTCTTTCTCCATACAATAGGTTTAAAATGTATAACCACACTACATCCATTAGAAACCCGTTACACAAATCTGCTGACACCGTTTATAACGCATTAAACTAGTCTGATTTTACCAAGGTTCCCCCACGATGACCCCACTATCAAGGGTTTATATAATTCAAGAGGAACAGTAGTCCCAAAAAAAATATGGATTACCTGAACCAGATCATATTATATCCAATATGAACCTGTGGAAACCCATACATTACATCCATGGTAATGTACTTAATACCTACTTGAACCCCAATCCTGTTTGGTGTAACCTATCCCAAAAATAATATATCATCATGTCATCTCAACAAATCATCCCAGTATGTATGGTTATTCCAAATCGTGAAACCGCCAACCAGTTCCTACTGTTTCTCAATGAATTTCAATGGTTCATCCAAGGGTTTGCAGTAGCACCACTTTTGATATTAAATGATGGTTTATCAATGGTTTTCCAATGGTTTGCAGTAGCTAATATGCTACAATATATTGGTTCTATGTTGAAAACACCACTTCGCAGCCAGTCACTATGTTGTTTCGGCTAAGCCGACGCCACGCTTATCCCAAGCCCAAGCGACTTCGAATAGTACCGCGTGATCTTCACGGTCCTCGGCCGCACACGGTTGTCGCGCGAGTGGCGCACACGGTGACGTTGTCGGGGTACCAGAAGACATAGCCATGGAAAATCCCCTATAAATGGAGGTTTATAGCTGGGAATATCATCCAAAATTAGCCATTTACCACGAAAAGTTGGATTTCACGGAACAATCGGTTTCTTCTAATGGCAATTGTATGGCTAACAGCATGGGATTGTGCGAAAGTAGCAGGCTCTGGCACTACCCAACAAAACGGGGACTTTCTAGGCTTGGTGTTATTAACAATTTACTAAGTGGGATGATGCTCCAAGTAGGTCATTTTGCAGTAACTTTGCAGTAAGTCGTTTCGTAGGAAAACATACATACCATATATATATATGTATAGCATATATATATATATATGTACTATATATATACAAAAACATATAAATACATACATACATACATACATACATACATACATACATACATACATACATACATACATACATACATACATACATACATACATACATACATAC
>BGPT01002810.1:1824-29477 GCA_003297045.1 Symbiodinium sp. clade C Y103 | reverse complement strand
ATACATACATACATACATACATACATACATATATACATACATACATACATACATACATACATACATACATACATACATACATACATACATATATACATATACATATAAAGAGTGTGTGTGTATATATATACGTTACATATTGTAAATATATACATATATATATATATTCATTGTAAATATAAATATAAATATTGTAGATTAATATATATATACATATATATATATATTGCTTATTTATATATTGTTCATTTTGCAAATAAATATTCATATATATATATATATGTATTGTTGCTAAATAGATATGACTTGTAAATATTTATATATTGTAAATATATGTTGTTCATATATATATTGCTTATTTATATATTGGTTATTTTGCAATACTGTAAATAGATATATTGTTGATAAAGAAAAATGAATTGTATATATATAAAGTATATATCTCTTCTATTTTGCAAATATGTATATATATGTATGTATTGTAAATATTGTGTTTATATGTATATTGTATATATCTTGATTGTAAATATATTGTATATACATACTGTATATATACATATTGTATGTATATTTTAAATATGTATAATGTAAAAATATATATAATGTAAATATATATAATGCAAGTATATATGTATATATAACGTAAATATATCTAACGTAAATATATATAATGTAATTTTAGATATACTGCAAATATTTATTGCAAATATAAATATATATTGAAAATATGGTTTTATATTTATTCTAAATATATACAGACATATTTTGTAAAAAATAGAAGTAAATTATTTGTTGTAAACAAGTATACTTTCATATTTTTTTTGTATTATATACATTTATTGTAAATACAAATTGTAAATATACAAATATATATGTTTATTGTAAATGTAAATATCAATTGTGTGTATATATATAGTATTTATACATATATATATATATATTGGCTGATGCACTTCGCTGGCGGTGCTGCTGCAGCCATGTTGTGATTATATTTAGATATATATATATATAGTAGTGTATTGTATTGTATATTGCCTGAATATTGTATGTATATATACATATATATGTATCTTTCTATCTATGTATCTATTGTGTTTGAATAATTGTGTATATATAAAAATATTGTGCATACATATATATATAATTATATATATATACATACAGCAGATACATATACATATATAATATATAGATATATATTGTAGATATTGTATATGTATGTATGTGTGTATGTATGTTTTGTAAATATATAAATTGTATGCATATTGTGTAAATTGAAATATTAAATATATATATATATTTATTGTATATGTATATGTGTACATACATACACACGTATATATATATACATATATTGAGTATTTATTGTGTATATATATATATATAAATATGTATATATATATATATATAGTGTCTACATATTCTGTAATTATGTATAGATATATCTACATTGTTTATTTTGTATGTCTCATCTGCTCTCTTCTTGGCAATGTCGAAACGCTTCTGTGCACGTTAGCCAGGTGGAGGTTGGCCTCTCGGATGCTTTCCACTCCACAGATTGCTGCAGGAAGGTATTCCACTGAGTCCAAAGCTGAGTCCAAAGGAAAATCAGGTTTCCAACCATGGGATGCTTCATGGGGTACCCTCTGGTGAACTAACATAGCTATTGAAAATGGCCATTTATAGTGGATTTTCCCATGAAAAATGGTGATTGTCCATAGTTATGTTAGTTTACCAGAGGGTACCTCCATGACTGCTTCTTTGGCCCTTCCCAAATGCCCGAAAGGAAGCTGAATGTAGATTTCAAGTGCACAGAAAGTTCTGCTTCTTGAGCTCTTCGTGGAGGGTCTGTAAACATGAAACCACCTGGTTTGCAGATTTATAAATCCATTGGTTCATCATCATTTTCCCCTTTAAATGGCTATAATTGGGGGTAACCACTATTTTCAGACACACCCAAATCCATCAATCATTGGATGGGTTAAAGGGAAAATTTACAGGAAACCCCCTATATTTCAAGAGAAACACCATGGTTTCCTGTAAATTTTCCCTTATACCAATCCAAATCCATCAACTTAGCCAACTATCTCCCCGCAACGCCCAGCGTCTCGGGCCAGCTCTTGCGATCCGCCAGCAGTTCGCGCTGCGCGGCGGTCAGGTTGGACAAATCCTGCGGGTCTTGGAGGATCATCCCACGTAGTCACTTTGTATCATGGGGATATAAACGACAAACATATATATATATATATATGTATGTATATGTATAATATGTATATATATATATATATGTGTGTATAATGGGGTACATATAGAATCAACTTAGTATATGTGTAGGGGTATATACAGTAGCTGGGATAAGTTGATATTACAGCGTTGTAAAGGTAAACTAACAAACATAAGGACGCACTGGGATATTCATGGAATATTGATGGGATATCATATTTGCGCCATGGTCAAAAAATGGTAAATGTGGTAGAGTCATCCATCCCACAATGGGAATCCTAAAAGAAAAGTCAGATATATATATATATATATGTCATGGTCAAAAGACGGATAAGCCAGAGAACAATGCGCTCTTAGCCGTGCTGGAACCTAATTTGCTTGCTTGTGGTCGACTTTGTTGCTTGGTGCTTGTCCCCTTGGCTTGCAGTTGTTGTAAAGTTCGTTATTTCAACCTTTCTTGTTCACTTGGCACCCCCTTCGGGAAGGGGCCTAGTGTTGCGTCTGACCGCGCCGCATCCGGTCAAAAGACGGATTGTATACCCGTATTGGGGTATGATCATCAATCCATCAATCATAGGGATTGAAATTGATATACATTTCTTTCAGGATTCCCATTGTGGGATGGATTAATACATCGTATATACTGTGTGGTGGCTTCAACCCATCAAAGAAAAACACCAGTCCAGGTTCCACATTCTCCTAGGAAGGGTTTTTAATCATATGTGAAACCACCAAGTATAATATGCAAAAGAATGAGGCAAACCAACTAATTAATTGTTGGCTAGCGAGTATCCCTATGAAACGGACTATGTTGATCCCTAGTCAACCAGGTCGTATCACCTACAGCTGATCAACAGGATTTGTAGCCATCCTAATGGACACAGTGGCGGTTCACCATTTCAATTTTGGGATACACTATTTCCCAACAAACCTCAGATCCGCGCGGAAAGATCAAAGTGGCTGAGGGATCAAGCCTTGAAATGAGATTTAGTCATGGAATTTCAGCTTTAGGAAGTGGGGTTGTCTGAGGCACGACAAAATCTAATGCTGAATGATAGTTTCCATCAACATGGCCAATTTAGGGGTAGACTAATCCACATGGAAAGTAAATTCGAAGCTGCCTGCCCTGACATTTCCCCCCATTCAGCGGGTCCGGCTTATGAATGCGCAGACCCGTCGCAGTGTAAGCACGACCTGGATCCAGCGTGGGAGGAGAGTTGAAGGATAACCCTGACCAGGATTCTTGAACCCGTAACGACTGTTCATTTTAGTCCTCCAAGAAGTCGCGGAAGTTACCATCTGGTTATTTAACAGTTCGCCATGGAAAATCCCCAAACTAAATGGAGGTTTCTAGCTGGGAAAATCATCCAAAATTCGCCAGCTATTCCATGGCTATGTTAGTCATGGCCAGGGGTTCCCCTTTTTCTTGACCAAAAAGTCGCATCATTTTTTCCAGTGAAAACCACCCCCCTTCATCGCCACCGGGCCACGTCGGCGCCGGGAATCGAAGCCCGGGCGCCAGTCTTCCGACAACACCTGTCGCTTCACGAAGAAACGCCGCTCGCCTGCAGGTGTGGGAGAACCACCCTACATATATATATATATATATATGGATATGTCTTTATATATACATATATATATATATATGGATATGTCTTTATATATACACATATATATTTATATATCATATTATATATATATGGATAATCATGTATTTATATATATATAGATGTGTGTGTGTGTGTGTGATTGTATATATATACATATATACAACGTAAAGTCATTTTTGTGCTCCCCGATAGAAGCTGTTCGCTACTGTTGGCCGATCCAAGAGAACGGACCTGCAATGGCACTTCGGGATGCTGATCATTTGGATTTGGAAACCCTGCTTCGGACTGCTCGGATTTTGTGTTGGGCCGGCCCCNATGGCACTTCGGGATGCTGATCATTTGGATTTGGAAACCCTGCTTCGGACTGCTCGGATTTTGTGTTGGGCCGGCCCCATTTTTGGGACCGCTGGGCGGTCCCACCAATGTGCCCTTGGAATTGTCGGCGCTATGTTTCGTGCCCATTTTCGGGCCCATAAAGGGGGCCCGTTTTTGGGGCCGGTAACCATGCCAAAAATTGTTTGGCTACACGGTTTTTGCTTCGGTTTCAAGTTGCCCCTGCAGGCCGCAAAATGAGGTAAGCTTGTGCGACCTTATTGTGGCTCTTCTAAGTCTTTGCGGGGAACAACAAAAAAACAACGGACTTTGATGTGATACTATCAGGGCCCCAAATCAAGAGACCAGAATGTATATGGTTTTCGGGCGCCAGAAACGGCGCCGCAGCCGCATGACTTGCAGACGCGNAATCAAGAGACCAGAATGTATATGGTTTTCGGGCGCCAGAAACGGCGCCGCAGCCGCATGACTTGCAGACGCGCGGCAGTTTGCAGCTTTGGCCCGGAGGGCTGTTGCTGCTGTAGTTGTTGGCTCTCGGAGTGGAGACCCCTAGTAGATCACAGCGCCCCAACATACCCAGCCCATCATGATTGCAGCGCATTGTAGTACCCAAATGGGGCGGTCCTGAGATGCGTATTTTGGAGAATATTATACTAGTTCCCAGAGACGGATCTCAGGACCGCCATGCACCTGGCTGCGTTTTGCATTCGAGGCGGTCCTGGCCGGTCCTGGTCCCCACTTTTCTTCGAGCGTGTCTGTCCATGTCTTTTCTCACACTTCCTGGNTGCACCTGGCTGCGTTTTGCATTCGAGGCGGTCCTGGCCGGTCCTGGTCCCCACTTTTCTTCGAGCGTGTCTGTCCATGTCTTTTCTCACACTTCCTGGTTAGGTCCACTATTCTGCCACGCTTATGCTTGGCGACTATATGACCAGAGTAAGTAGCTCACGCGCCATCGTGGTTCCCACCTTTTTCTGCGCATTTTCTTTTGCTTCTTTCTCACGCTTCGTGCGTTGCAGCGCAGCCCACCGCAGCAACNAGTAGCTCACGCGCCATCGTGGTTCCCACCTTTTTCTGCGCATTTTCTTTTGCTTCTTTCTCACGCTTCGTGCGTTGCAGCGCAGCCCACCGCAGCAACAACGTTGACACAGCAGTCCCAAAAGAGAGCCCGGTTTTTGGCAGGCTTCACGGCCTCGCTCACATGGGCCCTCGTAATATATGTATGATTATATATGTATGATTATATATGTATATTGATGGAATATCCGATAATACAACTGGCTTACAAAATCTTATAAACATGGTTATGAAGCCCTCAAACATTTGCAGGTCCCTCAGATCCGATTATGAGCTGCTCGGGTTCAAAACAGGTTCCTCCATTGATGGCAGCTGAAAATGCTGTGTGAAAAACACGTAGGACCGCAAAATGAGTTGAGTTACTATAGATATACATTCCAACCATGAAACCAACTGATAGGCTCAACTATAGCTTTTACTAAAACGTATCTTAGATATAAACTATAGGCGGCGGATTTCAATGACCCAAAAATATCGAATGGTTGAAGGCTGCCGCTCAAAATCAATAGCCCAGTGTTATCATCACATTTTGGTGCTAAATCCCCATATTTTAAATCTCGAGTTCGTTGGTTGAAACCAAGATTTGCTGGATTCACCAATCTTATATAGGTTGGTCAATCTATATTTCGTCAGTACGGTATTTCCCAGATATTTGTTGTTTGAACCCACATTATTTTCCTGCTCAAATCCCGATTTCACTTGCCGAAATCACGCTTTTCGTTGCTAAAACCCACATTTTGCTTGGTTAAACCATGGTTAGTCCACATAAACCCCCTCTTTTCCACGACTTTTTCTGACCTCCAAACCCGTTGGGGTCACGGCGCCTTGCTCCAGCGGCAGCGATATCTCCGTGGGCGTCCGGAATTCCAAGCCCTGCCCGCTGGTGCCGTAGGCCTCTGTCAACTTGGTGCCCACGTGCGCCTTGGGACAGGGCGATGGTGGAAGGGGGAGATGATCTGGATGGGAATATGATGGTTCTATGATGGTTTAATATAGTAATTGAATGGCAATATCAATGGTGGATTTTGATTCTCACCAACTGTGGAAATTGATGGTGATTTAATGAATGTTCATGGATTGTTTGTGGTGATTGAATGGATTTGACAAGGATTGAATGGGATTGCTGATGGTGGTTTAATGGTTTATAACTCACCAACTTTTAGTGAAAATGATTGGTGATCTCACGGATTTTAATGGGATTGAATTGAAATATCATGGAATATAACTTACCTGAGGGTGTAGGCTAGAGGCGAAACTTTTATGGATGTATTGGAGGAACTAAACTCCCATGTTTGTTGGGATGTAAGGCCAACTTACGGTGAAATCTATCCACTCGGTGAACCAAGTAAAACTGCACTTCCAAGGATGGACCCCCGAATTTCTCGAGATCACATCCCCAATGCTGTTGGGATTTCATGCGTTCAAGCTGCTTGAAACTCAAGTCTTAAATGTCAAATCTCCCGATTTCCTGCTTGGTTCACCCCCCACCGGGTGGGTCCCAATAAAGAGTCTGGGTTTCTCTGGAAAATTGGCTAAATCCACCAGCTGATCATCATCTTCCCTGAAAATCATGAGATGTGTTTATACAGTATCCCCCACTTTCAGGAACACCCATGGCCCATATCTTGAAGCTGATGTCCCGATTTCTTGGCTCATGGGGATTTCCGAAAACACCAAGGTTCCAGTTGGTTCGTAGTATGACTCCTGGAGTTGTAGAAGATGGAACATCCAGTGTGGATGGCACGTCTTCGTGAGCCAGTCCTAGCGGAGTCACGGAAAATGAACAGCTGCTTTGATATTTTCTTAGGCCTCCACAGAAGATGGACAATTTCCCACTACCCTCCGCTAATCAAACGTGACAATTGGAAATCCCCTATAAATGTAGGTTTTAATGAGAAAATCCCCGAACTAACTGGTGGATTTTCCATTGCCATGTTTGATGACACCAGAGGGTAAGTTTTAGGATGGTGATCTGCTTTCTCCATCTTTTTAAGGACCACAGATACATATACCTAAAGCACATTGGGAAAATCTTGAATAAGAGATCAAGGAACCAACAACCATTGGGACACAACTACACATCCACTATGGAAAGCAGGGGTTCAACACTCTTTCATCGCAAGTTTTGGTGAATTTTGAAAGTCAAAGTTCGTTCTCAGTAAAATCCGGAGTAACAATTCCAAAATCACTTGAATGATCAAAGTATCCTGCTGATGTTTGGTATTTCATGATGAACCTACTGTACTTCACCAAACCGATCATTTGGGGCCGTGGCACAAAAAAGAGCCTTTGCTATACCTTCGGTTGCTTTCCCTTACGAATAAATGAATGGATTGGTTTATGAGAAATCACACTGGAAATCTTGGTTTCAACTCCAAAAATGGCCATCAAGCCCTGCAAATTTGCCCATCCTCTTTGAACTAATATGAACTAACTATCATCTACTGGCAGCTGCGGCCCGCAAGGTCCTTGAAACAACGTTTCGATCATTCATGGCTAGCTGCCAACATCAACATCTTCATCCATGTCAACCCCAGATTCTTCTTCACCCCGGGACTGTTGATTATGGGGGGTACCATTTTGGAAATTATCACTTTTCCAAAATTTAATCAACCAGGGTTTAGTCTCATCCAGGGTTGGCATCTTTTTAAATACTGCCCTCCACTGGACAACATAGCTACGGAAAATTACGAATTCATAGATCGTTTATGAAAAATGGTGATGTCCACAGCTATGTTGGTTTGCCAGAGGCTAAACCATATGAGCAGATATCGGCTGGTTAAGAACAGATTTCCAGTTGGCAGATTGTGATAATCTCCAATATATGTGTATATATACTAGATAATAATATAAGCCCATACAATCATCGGCCAACCATCATTTATCAGTTCTAAACACTTGGATGAATTGAATGGAACTCCTTGTTAATGACTCACTAATCATCAACCAACAGGGGTTTTCAGCACTGCTCACCATTTTTGCCAGTTGCTTGGAGGATCACCAGAATATTCCCTGGATGTACCAGAAAAATCCCAATTTCCATACCAAATCCCAGCAAAAAAATCCATGAAATACCATAAAATCCCAGAAAATTCCAGTATATTCCTTCATATTCCTAGAGGCTAAACCATCTGAAAGCCACCACAATTTTCTCAGGCGCCTGCATCCCACGTAGTCGATCCGCTCGGCCACTTGCACCATATCCTTGGGATCTGGCGACTCGCTGAGCCACACATCCTGCCGATGCTGCCAGGGCTGTTGGGAGGGATGGGGGACAGGGGAAGATCTAATGGTGATTTCATGGCATAGTACTGGGAATATAATGTGGTTTACCCTCCAATCCACCATTCAGTTCGAGGATTTTCATGGATTTTCCCATTTCAAGCTTCAGATCTGCTCGATTTTCCAGCTAGGGTAAAAAGAACCAACTAAATCTTCCCATTTCTTGATCTGTGCGTAAACTTTGCTGCTTCACCTAGCGGAACCCATCAACCAGCCATGCCCACTGGCCCCATCCTGCCAGAGACGGCCCCAGGTCATAAAGGAGTAGTGACCCCTGAAGGGCGCCACGAAAAAGCCCAGGATCTCCTCCACCAGTCCTGGACACGAGCCAGGACAGTGACATGCAGGAGCCAGGTGTGGTGAACATGAGCCATACTGCAAGCCATGTCCGATATATCACTAGCTTATATCTATATACACATATGTGGTGATTGAGGACTTAAATGACTTAAATCGATATAGGGAATTATCGAGCGGATCGATCAAACCGAAAATCTCCAGGAAAACCGATTGAGACTTTAGCCCAAAAGATTCCAGTGGATAGGACATGGGTGAGACATCCAAGCTGTGTGACCATTCCATGGATCCAGAAATGGGAACCGTAACTGGTTCATGGCCCATATACATATCATGAACCCCCAAAAAAAAGATGCCGAAGTGTGGTACGGTCCTATGAAAATAGGGAAATATAAATTTGGTGTCATCTTCTTTGGGATTCCTGCACAAGTATATATATATATATGCATAATTAGTTTTAGAGTCTATATACATTGATACTGTGCGTATATGCAACTGGCTTATACCATGGCCAGAAAAGATCAGAGATGCTGCCCAGTCGCCGTGATTGCCACTCGCTTCCTCCATGGTTTTGTAAGGTGCCTGTGTCACGGCAAGTTCTACTTGGAGTGCTTTACAGGAAGGGTCCATGTGTATGTGCGGTAGGTGTATGTGTTTAGTGTGTATGTGTCACGCATCAGTATATAGTCTATGTACAATGTACCATGTATAATGTAGAATGTATCATAAAGTGTATGTACCTATATGTATATATGCATCTGTATATGTATGCGAACAATCAATAGCTGTACAATCAACAAAAATGTTGGTCGCTGCTCCGACTGCTCACTTGTAGCAGTGAATGTAAGTATGGGTCAAGATTTGAGCACTTGGCACAGAAACAAATGAAACAGATAGTGCAAGAATTTTAATCTCAAACCGTCCTATGTTGTGAATACCAAACCCAAATCTATCTAGATTATCTAGGAACAGCTTCGAAACCCTGGAACGACTGTTCAAAGCCTTTGAGGTATCTTAAACCCTGGCGATCCCAAAAAAATCTGGCCAAACTGTGCCCATCTTTGCTGGTGAAGTTCCCAATGCTCCAAGTCTTGCTAAAGTTCCCAAGGAGTTCCCCCTGCCTCGTTGTTGAATCCCAATGTTTATTCCCCAGGTTTCACTTCTTAAACTGGTGAAACCTCAATCTTTTCCCTCATGATCACTGCTCTTCAACCTGGTGAAATCGTTTCCAAATCCCCAAAAAGTTCGCCCCCTTTTGCTGCTCAACTCCCTCCAACCCGCGCCAAGCCCGGAACCTCTGGGTCATAGCTCAGCATCTGTGGTGGATCATCGGACTCGGGTTCAGGCCGCTCGTTGCCTCAGATCTCGCAAGGCCAACCTAAAGAGGCCCCCCGAAATAGTTACAACGTGGTGCCCCATAGCTGGCTAAGTTGGTGTATAACTCCAATCACTTGGGTTTAATTGTAACATGGGAGACACCCAAAAACCCAGCAAAAATTGTGATTTTGAGGACTAATGCTTGACTTTGCGGGTCCGCAATGTAGGGAAACACCCCCATCTGGGGTTTGGGAAATCTGCGGGGACGAATTAGGCAGGAAAAATGACGAAAAAACTCCAACTTTACCAAACTTGGAACCACTTGAAACTCTGCCATACTTCACCCCTCATGGCAAAGTGTCAGATTGTAGTAGGGTGATCAAACGGAATCAAACGTTCCTGTCACCAAGACTACCGTGCGACTTCTGCCACCGCGCGACCAAAAGCTCCCCTCATGACGTCCGTGCGGACCACTTCCATCATGGGGCGCCTGGGTGATCTACGGATCCACAACAACCACGACACGAAGCCGGGACTTATGATCGTTTGGGCTGGTGGGAAAACAAGAATGAACCATCCCCAATTTCACCATAGGTGGAGTTTCAACCATTCCCAAGGCTTATTTGTTGGTTTGCCAATGATCCCATACACCCATCATAACAAGCCCGAAGCAAGAATCCAACGGGACCTCACAAAATGAACAACTCCGCCACCAAACCATGGTTTCTAGAGAGTGTTTGTGAGGGAAGGGATTACAGGGAAAGTGAATAGGAATCTTGCATTGATTCCTGAATTACTTGGGCCTAACAGACTAGTGACTAAGCTGAACCATCATTTCCGCAGGACACCGTCGGAGGAAGAAATTTCACCGTCCTGAAGGGTACAGCACTGACTCTGGCAAGTCTTAACGAGTTGATGCATATCTAATGGATATCCACTGGATGCGATTGATATTGATATACATATATATATATATGTATATATATATGTATATATATATAATTATGTATATATATATATATATAATAATGTGTATATATATAATTATGTATATATATAATTATGTATATATATATATATAATTATGTATATTATATATATATATTGTATATATATATATATTATTTGTATATATCTAGTGGATATCAAGTGGGATGTCAACTCTTTTCCCGGGAAACCAAAAACCTGACCTGCATGATGCCAAGTTGATCGACCCACACGACACCTGGCTTTTTGCACGATGTCTAAGCATTGAAAATTGCTGAGTTACTTAAGCATGATACAAAAAATGGATGGCTGCTAAAGGTCATCCAAAACTGCGGGTTCCAAAGTCATTTCTTTTGAGTCAACAAGTCTCTCAATATCTCGTCCTGGAACCTGTCGTTCGTTAAAAACAAATCTTTCCCAAAACCAAAAATGCCTCACTCACCTTCCCGAATTGTTTCACGTCGCTAGGTTCAATGATTGTTTTTGGGCAGCAAAACCGAAAGGGAAACCATCGTTTTTACATCAAATTTTACCGTCATCCAGTTCTGAAACTAGTGGGTGAATATTCCCCTTGGTACCCTCTGGGAGTCCAACTAGCAATGCAAAAATCCACCATTTGCCCATTAGAAAACCTCCGTTTACCGAAGATTCTCAATTGCCATATCTGATTGCCAGAGGATAACATCATCAGCCATAAATCCCAGTTTTTCTGGGTCAAGTCTAAGTCTTGTTGCTTAAATCACCACGTTTGTTGGTTGAATCCACATTTTGGTGGGTTGAATCACCATTTGTGTTGGTTAAATGACCACGTTTGTCGTTCAATGTCCAAAAAAAATCATACGCCAGGCCACTGTTCGCGGTACTCAGGGTTCAAGGAAGCGTGCAGCGCTTGAAGACCGAGCCTGTTCCACGTCATGACATTGCTATCTTGGAAACGTGGCAAACAACTTTCCTAGCAATGTACGTCGTTGAATAGAACAGATACACATGTACACATGTATGTTGGATTGTTTATGTGCGTATGGATAGATGTATACATATATGGACAAAATCATATAAATATTTATATTCTATACATCTGTGTATATATTTATACATATATATATATATATAGATGCATACAGGTATTGCTGTTTACATGTGTGTGTATGTATTGTATGTATTTATGCATCGATATATTTGCATATATCTATATCTGTATATTCCTGTTCCTCCATGTAATGGCTCAAAATAAGCCCATCAACCAACCATTCACCCAGGCGAAGATTTCCCAGGGACTTGGAATGACAACAAAGAACAATCAAAAAGGTATAGCTAAAGGGACCAAATATGTGGTCTTGATTCCCAGGATGTCTGAGTTTGAAAACCTGAAGATTTATCCCAGTTTAAAATCATCAATCCTTTTGGAGAGACAGTTGACTCAGCACCGATGACTCACCATCCACTCATCAACCAAATGCAAACCACTCGCCCAACCATTCCAAGAGTTTTCTTACTTGAACGTCCCACGTGGGGAAGTTGTTAAGAATTGTGAACTTTGCTTACAAGCAACGTATGAATGGGATAATCATGGGATAGTCGGATCATACTCAGATACTTCTGGGACTTATGCTCCGCCATGTCTTAAAACTGCATTTTAAGATGGACAGCCATCCGCAATTGGGTTTCAGTTTAACCCCCTACCTACACCATGATTGCAACTTGCTGATAACTGAGATCAACATCCACCAAACGGGTGAGAAAGTCTCCCTATACAAGGTGGGGTCCCAAAGCTAGCCAAGTTGGTGAACATGAGTGAATTGTATGGTTTATGGTAGATGTATCTATAGTCTTTCTGAAAATAGTGTAGCCCTCCAATGGTGAATCACCATTTTCCCTATAAATGGCTACAATCGGACCTATACCCCATATTTCTAGACCCTTATTTTTATCCCATCTCTGTAGTATTTTATGGATGTTACCCTCTGGTAAACTAACATAGCTATGGAAAATCACAATTTTTAATGGGAAAATCCACTATTTCTATGGCCATTTTCCATAGCAAACTGTTGGTGTATCCCCCAACTCATGTGACTTTTCTCCAAGTCAGACGTCTGAAATTTTCCCATATCATCCCATATCTGTAGTATTTTATGGATGTTATAAAACAACAAACACGTCACGGTTGGGCACCACCTTACCATCCCTGCCACATGAACTGCACCTATACTCCGTACATCGACCGCTGAAGTGATTCTCCGGTGGGCACAAGTTCCAGACCTCAGGACGTCTCGGAAATTTCAGACGACTTGGAGAAAAGTCACATGAGTTGGGGGAGACCCTCTGGTAAACTAACAGTTTGCTATGGAAAATGGCCATTTATTTCGTGGATTTTCCCACTGAAAATGGGGATTTTCCATAGCTATGTTAGTTTACCAGTAACTAGAGTGAATTAGGAATACCCTCTGGTTAAAATAACATAACTATGGAAAATTGCTAATTTTGGATGATTTTCCCAGCTAGAAACCTCTATACATAAAGGATTTTCCATGGCTATGTTCAATAACCAGCGGGTAACTCACTACATCTCATTACATACAACTAGTAGGCTTATTGCATGCAAGTAGGGTTGATTAGGGGGATGTAACGAACTAGTTCATGGTTTTGTAAAGCCAATAAACATAACTGCGGGGCCTCACCTTGTAGAATAATGTAAACGCAAAATCAATGACCAGTGATTTTGGATCTATTTCCAAGGATTCCTGGTCAAACCCGGTAATTTCTTGTGGCTATATCCTGCAAATGTTGGTTGTGACTGGGAGTTCTATGCATCCAGCGGGTCCATCCTGATGAAAAGCAGATGGCAACAAGGCCACTTTGGATGGCTAGAGGAACCCCAACCACTTGATGCCCCACATGGCATTTGACTTTTGCTCTATAAATTCAGCTCATCCCCATGGTTTTGTTGGTTAAACCACCATTTTTTGTTCATAAAACCACCATTGTTTGTTCATTCAGCCACCAAGGTCTCGCTGTAATGACAATGGATCAAAAACCGGTCGCCGCGTCTCAGGGCACCGAGGGGCACGTGCCAAAACGCCACGGCCTGGTGGCGTTTTTTTCGCTGAAGTGGTCTGAAAAAAGGTTTGTATATAGTATATATATATATACATATACATGTATAACGTTAAAGAAAATGATGATTATACTATGACTATAACTCTGGTTTGATCCCAGAGGATTGTTACAATCATCGTAAAGAGTGTATAATATACTTATAGTACGTTATAATTGGTACGTCTAGAAATATGAAGAAAATATCTTCAGGTACTTGACAAATGGCAACTGGAAATCCCAAAAAATTATGAACCCAACCACCTGGTGGTCAAATTCTCCAGACCGCGGGCGTCGCAAATTTTGATGTCGCAAAGATCTTGTGGGAACTGAAGCCGAATGGTTATGGGTCAAATTCCTCGTACCCTGGTGAACACCATTTGCTGGGATCTATGGGACGTCATCGCCCAAAAAAAACTGATATGTCATAGGGTTTCAATCCATCCCCATATCAAAATAGGTCAAGTCATTGGCTACTCCGGAGGATTTCAGGGGCGAATGACCAGCCTCTGGGCGACCAAAAATATGGTGGTAGCAAAATCTCCCATACTCTCTACAAGTGTGCTTGATTAATGGTTGGCTGTCAAATTTAGTTCTAATTCTCGAATCAGAAGCTTGAACCATTTTGGGGATGATTCCCGCAAATCACCACAATTCACAGCTCCGAAATCGTTCTCCCAATCCTACTTGCTGGTCCATTTCAGGAATCGCAAGTGGCTTATTTCACCCCCTAGTTGTAACTGTGCCAACCCTACCCTGCTTATAACTGGGGTAAACTACCCCTCTTACGATTCCCGGGATGAACCACCATGTAACCGTCATCGCCGGATCGTGAAACCAATCATGCCACGGTTTGGATTGGAGAACCCAAAGTAGATGTATTCACCAATTCTATTTAAAACCTACAACTTAACTTAATTAACCTATAGATATAAAAGCCTCTCATGATTTTCTTCCAATGGTCCAAAATTCCCAACAAATTCATGTTGAACCTCATCTCGCACCCGCCTCCTGGGAAGATCCCACTGGGTGGCGGCGAGTGCGGCACCGGCCGCGTCAGCTCGAAGACGGTCCAGTAGCGGCTACGCCACGTGTCCACCTGCACTTGGGATATGTGGGATGTATGGGATAAACGCCATGTTTATATGTTGGGAATTTGTTAAAATTGGGGATTGAAAATCTGAAAAGCCGAGATGTTCGAAGATTGGAAATATTGTACAATTTCATCGGATATGGGTAGGAGCACTTGAATGGCATATACGGCATATGGATGAGTACCGAAATGTGTGACTCATCCTCGAAGTACTGCCCATTTCAAAAAGAAAAATGAGGTTCTGAGGTTCTGAACCATGGATGGTCCCGAGTTGCAAGAAATGCCTACGCGAGCAGAATTCAGTAACCGCTTGCTTTACATTTTGTTCAGTAATTTCGTTAGAAAAAACATCAAGTGTCTGAAGGTACGTAGTTTCGCAGTAGTTTTGATGATCCTTGAAGTCAGTAAATGGTTACTTATTGGATTATGGGCCCCGATGCAACTGTGAAGGGTGGGATTGTAAGCCGATAATTACCATGAATCCTCACTTCAGATGCATCATTCAAGCGTTGGCCATGTGGAAAACCAGCCTGAAAAATACATGAGAATTAGCGTGGCTCGGTCAAAAGACAGCCTGCCATCGAGACAGGATTGGCCTCTGACGGAGATTGGAAATCCTGGTCTTTCCAAACGTAGCCATAGCCTCTGGTAAACCAACAGTTTGCTATTGAAGCCATGGCCATAGACATAGTGGATTTTCCCATTAATAGCATGGTGGATTTTCCAGTTCGTTATGTAACAGTCTACCAGAGGGTATTGCCTATCCAAAAACTTCGCCGAATTGCGGATGGTTCATACCACCCATTTATATTTTATGGTGATTTGAGGGACGGTTTATTATTGGGTTTGCCACATTAGGCTCGATTCCTGATGCATTGCAGCAGAAACATGGCTTTGGAAACGCTGAAATCACTGGTGATACCCTGAAATTTGCACTATTTGAGGCCTTGGAAATCATCGATATTGGTCATTTTGAAAGGAAAATCCCTTCGAGCTGTGATACCGAACACGCGTATATTTTTTGCAATGTCTCCGATTCCCCTCTGGTAATTTCATATAGCTACGGAAAAAAAAAAAACATATAGTTTGATGACTTACTTTTAAAATGAGTATGCTCCATAGCTATGTAACAAAGTAATACAAATTACCAGAGCGTATAATCATCCAATTTATGCGGTACACCATGTTTGTTACACTGTCCAACTTAGCATGTGCATTTTCGACCCATTCCCCCAAAAAATGAGCGGTTTGAATCACACAATTGAAGGGAAAACTCATGGGAAAGCTCCTTTTTTTCGGATGGTAGAAACTATGGTTTCAACTGCATTTTTCCAAAAATGAAAATAAACCACAATAAACCATTGATCTTTTCGCAAAATGATGGAGTCTACATAAAGGGTTTGTCTGAAACTATATGGTATAACAATGGTTTAAAGCCTCCATATACATCTATAGGTGTGCGTATATATATATATGTATGTATGTATGTATGTATGTATGTATGTATGTATGTATGTATGTATGTATGTATGTATGTATGTATATGTATAATCCGAGTATCCCTGTGTCCCCTAGCAAAACATGTGGATGTTTAAAAAACAAAAAAACAACGCCATAGCTGGGGGTCTTCATCCTCAATTGTCGCTGCCCGTCGCCTCAGGAATGCCTTAGAGTCCACCCCAGAGGTGAATCGAATGGAAATCACTTGAAATAACCAACTTTTAGGGGTGATTTGATGGTGATTTCATGGATAAAAAAACGGGATTTACTGGAAATAGCGATGGAAAATGAGCCGTAAACAATCCATTGAGTCCGGGATCTGCCAGTCATTGCCCAGTTAGAAGTACAACTGAGGTGAACTAAGCCACGATTCCGATTGATATGGTGAAGCACCAATGATGATGGTCTCACTCTTGGCTATTTGGAGGATCATCCCAGCCCACTTAGTGACTGGTTAATAATCATAGTATTCCAGTTGTAGATGCGATAAACCGATAACCCCAATGGGGACTTACTCAGGCTTATGAACCAGTTACCCTCCGTCATCAGGTACCCATCCCATGAGCCCAAAACCAATTTGAGTTGCTCCGAAAATCGAACCCAAAAAAAAAACATGGAAAATTCATGACCATTTTCCCAAATTGCCAAGTCTCATGGCTCTTTTTCAGGCATACCCCACCTTTAGACACCCCCAAACTCCTTCCCCACCTGCCATGACCAAGGCACAAGTGCGGCCACCGGACTCGGGGGACACCGATGCGTCGCCATATGTCCCCGGGGTGCCGTGGTAGAAGACCTCAGAGGGATGGTGCCAAGGCGGTGCCTCCCCCACTGGAAGGTTTATTGGTTAACCCCCATGAAGACTAGATGACTAGATATCTCTAGCATTTTTTTTGGATAAACCCAAGAGCTTTTTTGATGTTGGTGAACCTCCACGAGTACAAATTATAGATATTGTATCATATTGTATATCTATGTATATCTACCATAAACCCAAGTGAAGTTGGAGTTAGAAAGCAACTTAGCTAACTATGAGGCAGCACTTCGTAACTGGTATTTCTTACTAGATTGGGTGTGTGAAATGTAGCCGGTGGAATTACAACACACCAAAATATGTCGGTCCCAGGGCTTCCTCAAAGATCGGGCAGCAAGAATCCCGGGTTCTCCCAGAGGGAATAAGATTTACATGCGGATTGTTTTCCACTTTTTGCGGGACACATCCTGCCAATCAAGCAGCGGATTTATATTCCCAGCTTGACATATCAAAGCAACCATTGCAGATGCAGTTGGAATATCACCAACAAATTCAAACGTATGGCCAGGAGTCATGCAATTATTTTGCAGTAGTTATCCCGGCATCCCCAAGTATCACAGGGCTCTACAACCAAACAACAAAGCGGCATATGGCTGCCGAACCGACCACTGAAAACAAAGCCGAAGAGCCAGAGATGGAACCTGAATACAGTTTGAAATAATCATGTCCGGGTTCAGTTTCCTGAAAAAATTGGAATCCGTCGACTGAACTGTTGGATGCAGATGTTTCGGCGCAGATTTGGGTGTACTTATCTTGTCGTTAAATAGCCATGACCTATTTTCAGGACATCAAAAATCACGTTCAACGACATCCTCCGAGTTAGTAAACTAAACACAGCAGCACCACGCCGAGAAACGCAATAGGCTTCCCACTTGTAATTTGCTTCAAAAAGCAGGCCAAAGTATTTGCAGTCGCCACCAGGTGTATCTGAGCGGCGATTTTTCACCCCACCGGTTGGGACTTGGCCTTTCCCCCATCGGAAGTGGTGAAGGGTTCACCCAAAAAAAAAGTGGACCATCACCCTACCCTACCTCTCGTGTGGACCTAGCCCACTAAGGATTCTTGGGATGAGCTATATCCCATTGAATCCAACTAAATCACAGAGATATATATATATATATCCGTATATCCTTTATCATCTTTATCGACCGCTATAAGCCACTATTTTCCACTACTTACTTATCACTGGCCACTTGCTAATCGCTGCGAGCCACCATGTTGGTGGCAATGCGACCCATTTAGTTAACTCGATACATTCCAAACCCAACAGTTAGCCTAGTTGTGTTTCCCCAACAAATGAAGTTGGTCTCAACACATTGACCCAGCAGGGATCTAATCACCCTTTCAATGAGCGAGACCACCACACTATTGCGAAAAAAAACCCATTTAAATTGCTGATAAAAATATGGTGTTTTCCGCATTTTTTGACATCATTTTGTTATTTGTTTTAAAGCATTTTTTGAATTGGGTTTTGCAGTTGGTTCCACCATGAAGTTGGAGGTGTCCCCCGACTTCACGGTGCAGTTGAGGTTGCTTTTTGTGGATCTAAACCTCCATATTTGTTGGGATATGAGCCCAACAAACATAATCAAACATGTTTGGTATGTCATATATCTGGGTAAATGACAAGATCTCTTTCATGAAAACCTGAAATGTGGGGCTACCAATCCAACGCGACCGCCTCCCCTGGAAACCTTGGGTCAATTTGGGGATGATCAGCAACTTGTCTCCACAGCCACCATCGCAAGTCCAGTGGCTGGCGCGGTTCGTGGCACAATAATCAGCACACTGCTGGATGTTGGCACCTGCGGTCACCACGGTGGCGGTTCGCAGAGGTGCCACGTTTATGGCAAAAAACACGGGGAAAATATAGGGAAACTGGTGATTTAAGCCTGTGAAAATCGGAATTTCGCCAGCAAAACTGAGATTTTAGCAGGAATTTGGTATTTCATGAGGGGTTGATGGTGATTTAATCACAGGAAAATGGTGGTTCAAGCCATAAAAATGATGATGTGGATTTATGGCAGATTCGTGATAACAAAGTTGGTAAACACTAAACCAATTTATATCCCATTCCCTTCATGTCGGGGTGGAAAATCAACGTACCCTCCAGTACAGTTTAAGCAAAAGATGTGGAAACCTTCTGGGGAAACCCAATGAAAGTGATCTACAACTTGTGTGTTTTCTATATTTTTGTTCGTATCGTCGCGTCTATGTTGTTTACCTCAGGACTTTTTTTTATGTGTTGGTCTCTCCCAGATCTTTTCCCAACAGAAAGTATCTCAACAGAAGAATAATGAATGCACGTAGACAAATCCTCTCCAACGGAACTTCAGCATTCTACCGGCGCATTCATATGTCGAAAGGTTGCATGATTCTCAGTTTCACGAAGTCAGACTCTTGCGACTGGTTAGTAAGTCCCCTCCCTGGGATTATCCCATATGTATAGGTGGGTGAACTAACCCCAGTTACCAAGCAGTTACCTCCATGAAAGCAAGACCTTTCAGAACTTTGATCCCAGAATGCCCATGTGCTTTGACACTCAGAAATCAGAACCGGAGAAATAAAAACGAAACGAGGCGCTCAGTAGTGGGACTTCCCTTCAAACAAAATGGCGTGCAGCTGGGAAAAATGAGATTTTTCGTTTCTCCGGTGCTACCGAAATTGTGACTCGAAACCCTTCCAGAATGACCTGTGGATGTTTCTGAAAGAAGCGCACCACCAAGGCACCAGCACAACGGGACACAAATGGAAGCCGTTGACCGCGCAAAGGCTCCCCAAGATTACTGCTGGATCTGGACCTAAAATGGGTTTCGTGGACTTTGTTCTCCAAAAAAAGAATAACCTGTATACACCAGTATGTATATATATATATATATATGGGGGGGTTCCTAAAATGGGGGTACCCCTAAATCATCAATTTTAATAGGAGTTTCCATGATGAACCAACCATTTTGGGATATCCCCGATGCCCGGCTTCAATTTCTTTCCCCAACATGTAGGGGTTCCTCAACTCCTCCTAACTCTGAAGCTCCATCCCCGGTCTCTTCTCCCAGCCGCCTAGCATGCGAACGGACGTCAGGGTGGACGTGGCGGTGTGATAACTGCCTGGGGCTGGAACAGCTGGGGAGGGCTCCAGGAGTCCCTTGAAGTCCCAAGTCAGTTGACGTATATACCTGGCATGATTTTCGGGGTTGGAAGATGAGTGAAACCACTCAAAACTTGTGATTTATTGAAGGGTCCAACTGTTAATTTACCAGATGGTATAAAGAGCTTTCGCTATTCATTTACCCGTAGTGGGCTGGAACAATCCAGCTGATTGGCTATCGAAAAATGAACCAGGAAGAAAGTTGTGGTTTGCCTATTTCAAAGTCGTGGTCTTCTATAGCTGCCGCATCCCATCTCATTGTACTAGTTCGTTGATAGGTTTCCCCAATATAGGTAAGGAAAAATCCCCAATAGCCCAGGTAGAATAACACCCTATGACATAACCCATCAACAAGGGTATGACTTTCATGGCTCCGTTGGTTCATAAGTAGGCTAACGTTTGGGTTTACAGTGGTGACATGATTGTAGTTACTGGGGTTTACAAACCAAATCAAAAGTAGGGGGCACCGCCTTGTCAAGATGTAATGAGGGAAAGCAATCCCTTTTCCAGAAAGTTGTAGATTATAGGGGTTTGTCTGAAAACAGGGTACCGCCAATTCCAATGGATTATTATCATTGTCCCCATTAAAATGGCCATTTATTTAATACCCTGTTTCCCACTTTTCTGTCATTCTTCGCGTTACCATAAAGCCCATGATACACCCATCTCCCGTCTTTGACGAACACGCCTGCGCACAACGAGCCATTGGCGTGCAGCGTCTTCCAGTTTGGTCCTGTTTTAAGGGAAGGGCACGCTATTCCCAATGGGGGTAGCATGGCCAATATGGATGTTTACCATCAATCATGGGCCATGGGGATATGTGGATACTCACGGGGACTATACCAACCATTTTATCGGATCTTGTTGGATTGATGAATGGGATATGAACCAGCAACAACTAGGATATCTAAAAAAACAGAAGAATGTGGTTATACTCAAAAATATAAAACCTCTATTGGGGATGGTCTATCTTTGGGTTTCCCTCACTAGGGGGAACTCAATGGGAGCCAACCAACTTAATGTGATATTTGGGGGTTTCCATTCATGGGGGATCCCAAGAATGGTAGGTTTATAATGGAAAATCCGGATTGAAAATGGATGATTTAGGGGTACCCCTATTTTAGGAAACCTCCATATTTGGGTGTGTCTGAAAATCATGGAATTTACAGCCAGCTATGACTATTTTCACATGGAAAATGATGATACTCCAGTGGAATGGGGCACGCTATCTTCAAGCAAACCCATGTGCAGTGGATGTATCTATATTGTTTGTTGAACAGCTGACCCATGGCGCAAACATGCCCGATATGGGGTAGATTGGGTTAAAACTGGAAATCCCCACAATTCCCCTTGAGTTGCAACGGAATGTCAGGTTCCGACCATGCTTTGATATGCAATTCATGGATGGATCGTCGCTTAAATAGAAATGATGGGTGGATAATAGATGATAACAGTGTCCATCCACATCATCAATGGTTGCAAATGACCGATCTGAATATTTCGTGTTTGAATAATGCGGAGTAAACAGTCAAACTCTTGTCATATATAACCAACGTTGGGTATAGCACTATCCCAACCACTTAGTCCAGGTAGAGATCAAACCAGCTAACCCCAAAGTCAACCATCAACTACTATGGAGTTCGGCACCACTATGGGGCCCTGCCTTCGTTTCATAGGAAAATCACCATACATCAATCTACAAATTGTTGCCACCCTCCATAGCTACTCTCTTGACAAAGGCTAGCCACTTTCTCGAGTGGACATTTTTTGTCGCACGAGGTCCATCCCGTTGGGAATTTTCCATCTGTAGATCCACCGTAAATGTTGTAGTTTGCCTAGTTACCATCTGGTTATGACTAACATGGCCATGGAATAGCTGGCTAATTTTGGATGATTTTCCCAGCTATAAACCTCCATTTAGCAAATTTTGGATGATTTTCCCAGCTATAAACCTCCATTCAGTTCGGGGATTTTCCATGGCTATGTTAAATAACCAGAGGGTATAAACCAACTTACCTATCCAGGGGACCCTTCAGGCTGATAGAACCGAGAATTGAGCCATGAAAATACCCCTATCCCGATTTTTATACCACTTGCTTGATAGGTTTCCCAACTGTGGATTATGGTAATCCCCAACAACCTAGGACCTAGGTAGTATAGCTTCCTATAGTAACTGATCAACCAGTGCATTTTAGTAGCTCAACTAAAAATATATAGACAGGTTTTCATCCAGAATCAAGATATCGCAATAGACTAAGGAGAAGATTCTGTGAGCCGGCAAAAGTGAAGATACCCTCGGATGTCCCCAAAAATGATGTTGGTCTCAGCTGGCAAAAATCATCTATAAATGTTGAGTTTCCATTGCCGGATTAGATTGCCCAAGGGGTATCAAGGACCAATGTAACCAGTGAAAAATGCCACTGGCCAACAGAAAAGGGAAATGGAAGCAAGATTTCGTGGCAAGAATTGCAGACCCCCGGGCCCCTACTGTCATTGGGATTCAACGCCCATCAAGGTGACTGTCCCAAGAATAGATGGCGAATGAGCCCTTGCTAGTGGCTGTCGGTGCTTCAGAAGCCTCTAATAAACCCTTCTTATGGGGAGGTGGTTGAATCGTTGAATACCCATGAGGTTTAGTTGCAAAACTGACCACACCCTTGGGTCGGGAGCTTCGGTAGCGGAGAACCAGACTCCACTGGCGATTGGCTTTGATGATATGAGAATGCACATGAGCAACGTTGCTTGTTGATGACATTTTCATGCACCCGCAAATATGCATATATATATATATATATATATATGTAGTATTACAAAAATAGGATTACGATTCTATATAATATATATATATATATACATATATATATATATAGACATGCACACCTATACACAGAAATAGACACATGTTATGTTATATACACACCCTTATAAAATATGTATAAATATGTATACATATACATGTACACCTATTATCCACATCCACATCTGCATCAAATTCATATCTAGCTCTCTGTCTGAAAATGGGAAAGTTCCGAGTCCCATGGTTTATCATCATCTTCCCCCTCAGATACAGCCACACAGCCCATGAATATCCCCAAAGAGATGCCGAAAAGGCTCAATTTCTCACGATTTAACTAGGATTTTAATGGATTTTAGTTGTCTATTTTTTTTGGCCACTGCTATATACATATGCACATAAATATATATATATATATGTATACATATGCACATAAATAGACACATATAAATAGACACATATATGCATACATTTCTGTATAGTGTTCCACTTCTCTTCAGGCAACTTCCACCTCATAGGACTTTCCATGGCTTGCTGGTCAAATCTACATGGTTTTCCTATGCCAGGACGTCATCCCCAAAAGGCGCTCGTGGCGGTCCGGTCCCGGCAGTCCTTGTTTCGCCTCAGTGGTTAGGTATGTCTCCATGTTCTTGGTGAGGCGGTAGATTCCTTCCAGGCTCGGCTGCTCGGCTGCTGTGACGTGACTATGGAGATGGATGGAGCCATTTTCGGAAAATGATGATTTCACCTGGCCAACAAATGAGACGACTAGATGGATTTTTCTGTTGATGTTTTTTAATAGCTAAGTTGACGCACAGTTCGCTTGGTTCACTGTTGGGTTTATTGGGGTGTAACCATATAGTTAATGGGTTTCTGAACTTATAATTTGGGGGGCTCACCTTGTACGGAAAATCACCAGCTTTGATAGGTAGATCATTCATTTCTATGGACACAGATGGATCCAATTATGGTGAACTAAATCCCCATGTTTGTTGGGATGTAAGCCCTACTTACTATGATTATATATCCACTCACACTTCACTGGAACTGCACTTCCAAGTGATCTGGCTGAATTCGAATTATCTGGCTAGTGCCCACAAAGGCAAAAAATAGAGGAGCTCGTTTGATTTTCATGGTCCCAAATATCAGATTGCCACCAAATTGGGGCTTATGACCCCAGTGATCAAGATCACGACGATTACATCCAGGTGATGGTCCAGGTGAAGTCCTTACGGGGTAAAAATAGGTGCCAGTTTGGTATACCCTTTTCATAATGCTTTAAAATCCTTTTGTTTAACTATTGTTTATAGACGCCTCATATTCAAAAACCTCAGGTTAACTTTTAAGGTTGCCATAAATTGAGGTTTTTCCACTTTGTGTTGGTCAAGTCGCCAAAGTTGGGAACTGTAGGATGCATGCCAAAATTGTGGCCGTTTCTTCATCGGAACCATGAGCCTGTTAACCAATGGCTTCAGAGGGGGAAACCCCTGAAAAGAGGCACCCAGACTATGTGAGACATTATAGATACCCCTATCCCATCTACACAAGTTGGTTGATAGCTTTTCCTAGTATGTGTAAGGAAAAAAAGCATTGACCTGGTACTATCATTCTCTATTTCATAACCAATCAACCAGGGTATAACTTTCATGGTTCCTTACTAACTGGTTAACAACCCTGCTGAACATAAGTCTCCTATTCGTGGGGCAACTGGTTAACCCATCTATGGGTTGGAAATATAGTTATCAACCATTTACTAATGTCTACATACTGTACTAGTTTTATATTCCCATTGAATATCCAAACATGGTTATGAAATAAACCAACCGAGCTCCACCCACGCCGTACCTGACGAGCTCCGCACCTCCCACTGATGAGCTCTTGAAGGTGCGTCGTCGGCTGGAAGTTGTTTCCCTGAGCAGGAGTAGCCGTGGAGCTAATGCCGCCAAATGGAGATATCATAGGTATATGTGCATTGCTTATCTTCAAATTAGATAAGATATCATTGGTATTTCAAATAGTCGTTGATTTTAATGAAGAAGATGGTAATTCACCAGACGGAGATTAAAACATGCGTTGCTTATATTCAAATTGCAGTTGAAAAATCCCACATTCGTTCATCCACAACCCCAATGACTAATTAGGAATTCACGGAAAAAAGTAACAAACACATTAAATTTGAAGTTTGTTTATTGCTAAAAATGTACTTGAGGACATATAATTATGTGGCCATGTGTTCTGTTTCTTCGAGTTTCTCCGTTTGTGGCCAACAACCAAGCTATTGACCTACCATTCACCCCTGGTTCACCAAAAAATAAAATGGTGTTCACCACCCAACGTGTGAATTCGTGTTTGGTTGATGGTTATAGCAAACCAAAAAGATTCAGAAGTTCGTAAAATCCAAGGCTGAACATTTATTGGTAAATTAAAAACACTCCACCAATCTGAAATCTGTCTGATTCGGAGCCTCCCCTTAGCAACAATAGTTGTGCGGAGACACGGATAATTGTTATCATCAGAAAAAAAGACCCGCAACAATGGGATACAAAAAAAAAAAGATATTCAATGGATTGGTGAATGGGAAAATTTACAGGAAACCCCCATATGTTATGGGAAAATCCATTGAGATATACTTCAACAATCACGGAACTTCGTTTTCATGGGGATCCGCTCGCATTGATAAGTTCAGCCAATGCCTGGCCTAGCCCCATTTGGGGTGGTCCAAGTACTCGTAGGCCCCTGATGTTTGTAGGGAACAATGTTTACCCAACTAGTTCAACAAACAAGAAACCCAACACTTAAACTACACTCTCATCACTAGAAATCAACTAGTTTCATCCATAGAAATCACCATTTCTTTCAAGGTTATATCATCATTTTCCTATGGTTAACTCACCACGAAACCCCATAAATTTCATTATTTTCCTGGTGAAAACCCTGTTATTCCTGCTAAATGCACAATTTTCTCTAGATAAGACCCTATACAACGCCATCTTCCCTCGGAAAATCCAGGATTCTGGCCTTGAATCTATATTTTCCCGGGCTTAAAGCACCATTTTCCCCATAGTTTCCCATGTTTTTTCCATGTTTTTCCATGGTGAAAGCCCCATGTTCAGCCGAGGATCGCAGGGGCCGTCTGGTCTGCGTTCAGGTCCAGGCACCAAGCACAAGCTGAGACAGCGGACAGCGGACGTTCAGGGTGGATCTGGAGATATCTCCATAGTCTCTCTCTATTGATTTATCTATTTATTTATCTCTATATATGCATTTATTTATTTATTTATTTACTTATTTATCTATTTATTTATTTATCTATTTATTTATTTATTTATCTATATATAGTGCGTATATATATATATATATAGTATATATTCATATATATATATATATACTGCAAAATCTATTGATATTATCTTGATATTATGGATAGTTAGTGGATAATTAATGGGATAAATATCCAGTATCATTTATCAGATGTATGTATACATATGTATATATGTATATATACATATATACATATATACACAGATATATGTATATATACATATACATATATATATATATATATACTTATATATATATATACATATATATATATACACAGAAATATATATATATACATATATGTATACACATATATACATATCAAGTACTATATCATTATCACTACATCTGATACTTGATATAGTACTTGATATTTGTTTCCTCCTGCTCTTAGCTGCGATGTTCGCTGCGGCAGAGAACTACTTGAAAGTACTTGATGTATGTATAGATAGTGATACAGTGATAATGGTGATAATAGGTGATAATAGTGTTGACAATAGTGATATCCCATAGTAATAGATACATAGTACAATGACTTTAATGAGAATACTGATAATTCTTACTTATCATTATTGATGCACATGTTTGTTATCATATACAATACTATATCCATACGCACTTATGTTGTATAGACAGTACAAAAAACATGATAACAAAGACTAATATATATATTTTTTTCACAAGCGATATGCGGTTCAGGGTGAACCACACGTCCGCAGCAGAGCGCCCAAGACTATTGTCTATTTCACTTTGGGGGATAATAGCTT